>JAIPRL010006021.1:0-29284 GCA_025469235.1 Pemphigus obesinymphae | reverse complement strand
TATTTATAATAGTCTGGGAAAATAAGTTTTAATTTATAATATTTAATGAATGTGTTCTCATTTTCGTATACAAACATACACTATGTATTTCAAATTTTTGGACCTCATCGGGTAGTCAGCGCTCCTAGTAAAGACAGTAAGTGGTGTAAAAATTTCAATCACTTTTTCCTCATTTCCTTTAAAACGAGTGATTACACCTTATAGATCCACCTTGCTTATATTATAAATTATAATATATGAATATCGGGAGTGTTCAACAGCCTCTGGTGTTGTTGATTTATATTGTGCATTTATACCTACTCGAATATCATATTATTATGATTTATCAAGATCCTGTCAAATGTTTTTATCTTTGTTTAATTTTTTCAAGTTGTAGTTTTATGCCAGTCGGCGTTCTCCATGCCAGTTTAAATTAAAATACATTAATTTCCCTAAATCATAATGTTAATTCCTTTTATCCTGTTCAAAAATTCTACAATCTCCGGTACTAGGCTACTAGTTAACATTGGTACCTATATGTATATAATATAAATATATATATATATATATATATATTTATATAGGTATATGTATACATAGGTATACCTGTATGTATACCTACTAATTTTTAAGGCTTGGCATTAATGAGTTAAAAGTTAAAATTAAGTTAAAAAGTTAAGTTAATTTTAATTAAGTTACTTAACACGTTACTTTCTTTTTCAGATTAACTTTTAACTTAATAAGTTACTTTTTTATTAAAACTAACATGTTAACTTCAAATTAACTTTATACAAAAGTATCTAAATTAAGTTAAATTTTACCCGAAGAACAATGCAAATTTTTGAATGGGATTTTACTTTTTGGTACCTATAAGCAATTTTAGTAGGTACCTAGAATAGCATGTATGTAATCATTAAGAATCGATGTACCACGATACGTTGGCCGTTCACGAATATTAGGCTGAGCCCGGTCTTTTTATTATTATGCTTATACTATTATAAATAATATATTGTTTTAACTTTCTCTATGTAGTTCATATAAAACTATAGTTAAAATGTGTTAAAAGTGTTTTATTTATAAGCATTTTTTAAATTACTACAAAATTAAATTTAAATGTACTACAATTCAAGTTTTAGTTTTTTATCACTTTTACTTTAATAATTATAATCCTGTACTATTATTTAAAAACGAAAAATAATAATAAGAATATGTAATTAATAAATTTAATTTAAAAATGTTACCAATAACTAGTCATTACAGTGAAAACTGGGTAAAAATTAATAAAGACCTCAAACAATGAATATAATACTATTCATTTAATAAGGTATATATTATATCTTATGTATAATGATGTATTACAATAGCCTAGTATAATACGTTTAAAAATGTGCCAATAACAAACCAAATTTTGATTTCATTGTAATAATAAAATTTAAATATACTCGTTACTACTATCTCATTAATATCAATATTGGATCATAAATTAATTTTTAGAGAATTTTTATTAGTTTTTTAGGGTATCAATATCCAGCCCAGCTGTGCTATATAAAATATTACAATAGGTAGTGATCATTGACACAACTTTTTTTTTTTTAATACACTGGATACAAGTCAACCTTTAGGGAGAAAATATAAACAAAACAAGAAATAATAATTAATATTAATGGATATGTAACAATGTAACAATCCAAATTAATTATTGTTTATTTAAAATATGAAAATATATAAAAATTGTATCACAATTACTCGAGTACCTTACATACATCCAATTTTCAAGGAGTTTTATACTAGTAATTTTTATAAAATTTTAAGAAAAAGAAAATCTAGCAATTTAAGAATATTAAAATATATCGATTTTAAAAGCAGTCTTCTGTCTATACAAATTTTGTTTTTGTGTAATCAATAAATAATAAACATTTGTTAAAAGAAATATGTTTATACATTTGTTATTTTTATAAATTTGAAAATATCGTAGAAATATAAAACAAAAAATAATTGATAGTTAACCACATTATTTAGCGTTGTATCTGACCGTTCTTTAATAAATAAATTTTTCAAGATTTATATAGTTATATAAATATTATAATAAAAATTAATTTTTAACTATTCATAAAACATATTAAAATGTGTGTGAATTTTTACATTTTAACTTAATTCCTACTCGATACCATCTAGTCAAAAATTGCTCATAGAAAAGAAAAACAACATTATAAAATCAATAGCATCCACGCTATGCATAAAATCTAAAACATGGTCAGATAGAGCGCTTAAAAATTTTGTTAGCAATTATTTGTTTTATTTCATATCTCTGACATTTATCTGAAGTAATAAAAATGAGAAATACTAATGCTAATTTTTCATTGAAAAATTGTAGGTGTAGCTACATCTTAATAATTTTAATACATGGAATACTTCTTTTGGTGCAATGATAATATAA
Organism: Pemphigus obesinymphae; assembly: GCA_025469235.1. Classification (NCBI taxonomy): domain Eukaryota; kingdom Metazoa; phylum Arthropoda; class Insecta; order Hemiptera; family Aphididae; genus Pemphigus; species Pemphigus obesinymphae. Next base: position 26,868 of record JAIPRL010006021.1, on the reverse strand, counting down.
AATTAGAGTATTTAATTATAATTTAAATCACCTAACAAGTTGATTAAAAAGTTTTGTTTAAGATGATTTAAAATTTTCAGGAGTATCTACTTATAACTTATAACAATATTAGAATTATCTCAATTATTAAGATCTCATTAAAGTCAATTTATAGAAATTTTTGTTTTATCATTATGTGCAAATGAAATTATAATTTACGTACACCAAAATAACAATTTATTAAAAAAAACTAAAATCATATATAATGGTTGTTACTACAGTATAAACATGAAGTAATATAATAAGCATATGAAATATAAAATTAACATTGCCCACAATTTATTGATTATTGTTAACATCAGCTGGAATGTCAGATAATATTAAAATGATGTAGCTATAATTACATTAGCCAAAGTACATGGCTAATATTAATATTATCCAATATATTATATGTATGTATATATTTATGGTATATATTATATAATATATACCATAAATGATAGATAGCTAAGAAATAGTAATTTTTAATAACTAGAGAGTAAAAGAAGTTGAGGTTGTTGTCTCAGTAGTTTTTGTAGAAAGTCGGGGGAGAGTAATTTCAAACAATTTAATAACATGTTCTTACATTGTAAAATTTATTTTACACAAGCGGAACTGGAATACTAACATAGTTATATCCTCAAATATATTACTAACGAACTATTATTTATGCAAATTAATTAGTTAAACATTAATTGTTAACTAATTATTAGTTACTGATATATTATAGCAATTATAATATATAATAATATAATTATTATACATTACTATATTATCATAATATAGTATAGAAATATATTATATTGCTGTACTATAATATGTTATATAATTCAATATCACACAAAATATTCAGTATCCCCATGTATTTTATTCATGTGCTAATTATTAATTCATTAATGTAACACTTAAACAGTGCTGATACATTTTTTTTCCGTTTGTTATATTATTTTATTTTTTATGTTTTGTTCGTGTATACTGTACTAAATGTGTAAGTTAAAGAATTGGTACACAGGAATGATACTTCACACGATTTATTTATTATATGAAAATCGTACAATGTTTGAAACATCATGGTTATAAATAGAGCTGTTCACACGATCACAATAAAATGTTGTATGATACCTTAAAAATTATCAGATGCACTTAAATATTTTGGATGACAAAAGTATTGTCCGATAAAAATTGTATTAAATACATGTATTAAAATAGATTAATGAGAATACAGGAATAATAATTTTCGAACAAGAACATTTGTTTGGCTATAAAAAAATAAAATAAAATACACATTTCATTCTATGTCATCTTACGACCACTCTGACAAATTGAACTCATCACCAACACAATCCTGTGAATTTATTGATCATGATTTAAATATTGACACAGATATTCTGAATTTTTTGGAACATTTTTTTAGCAATGTTGAAAACAATGGTGTAATTTATGATATAATATGAAATGAAGAGAACTGCCATAGTATATTATTAAAATATATAAATAGTACATAATAGTAACACATGTATCGTCATTTAATAGCTGTGAAATTATGTTGCATCACACAGAAATAAATAAAAATTCTACAGAACATCTGATAAAATATCGCTTATGTGGCCTATCAATTCACTGTTGTACGATAAAATATTTGACCAGACAAAAAAATTGTATGCAATAGTTGTCATTTGTATGTTCCATTCCTAATTGACCTCATTTTATCAGTTGTATAGGTTATAATATAGTCTATAATTGTATTCAAACAAGTAAAATGCTTATAAAATTTAAGAAACTATTATTCTTATAATGTAGTCGTCAAGCGCATTATAAAAATAATATAATTTTAAAAAGTTGATTAATAATAATTATTATTTTGATAAAAGGGATTGCTTCATCACAGGATATTTCTCAGCATATCCAGAACATCCTATTAATTTATCTAAGCATATAGTATATTATACAGTAATAGATATATATTTCATTAGGTACTTGAATTACTTATATAAAGGAAGTAAAGAAAAAATGTGTATTTTTTAATAAACTAGCCATACACATAAAATACATAAAAATTGGTGTAAAATTTACTATCACTTTCCGAGGAATTGGTTCATTAAGAAAATTGGCATGTCCAAACAACAATTGAATCAGTCGTTTGAGATACCAGACTTGTCTAAGAAAAAAGGAATCACGTTTTATTGTAGTTTTGGATTTGTTATATATAGATCTAGATATTTCAAGGGAATACTGACTTGTCCACCATTAAAAATAGTATTTTATAGTAGTAAAATTTGGAGGAATCAACAGGAAACCTACTAGTTCAGGACGTTTTTTTAATTTTTTCGAAAGTTTGGGTTTTGGGACAAGTCTGGTTTCTCTAAAGACTGATTTAATTATATTATTGATAATTAAGTTAAAGTACCTATTAGATATTAAAGTAATCATTTTTATTTTTTTAAAGATATAAATTTTTTTTTTCTATTTCATAATATTGGAAGTGAAAATTATAAAATAAACATTGAATAACAACTATTGTTATAGTTACACTAATAACATATTAACATACATTCATTTCAGAATATGTACAAACATTAATTTGGCTGTAAGTAACCAGAATCTAATAGGATTACAATAGTATATCTTAAAGGACCTAATTTAAGAAAACTTTTCTCTTTGATCATCATCGAAAACAACATCTATAGGCTCCATTTTAACTTTAATTATAATATATAACTTGTATACTTGGAGTAGTACTAATAGTTGTTTTTATCATTTAAAAAGAAACCAAATACCTAATAGTTATGTATGTTAGTTATTACATATATATATTTAAGTACCTAATATTTATTTAGTTAAAAATTTGTGGTTTGGATCGGATTATTCAGTATCGCAACTAAACCTGTTTTTTTTAAACAACAGTTTTAAGAACCAATTGTTTTGATAATTATTATGTTTCAAAAATCTTAATTGATATTTTGAGCTACAAAAATCAAATATCAAAAATCAATTATTTAAAAACTTATGGTTGGAGAGGAACTTCTACCCCTCTCCTTTAAAAAAAAAGTCGAGAAGTTTAAAGTATTTATATCGTAGGTTCCTTTCGAAACTAACCATTTTTTTTTTTTTGCTTATTTTTATCAATTTTTGAATTTGATCCTCCCCCCCCCCTTATAATTGACTCTTAGATCCGCTACTACAATTTATTTATAAATTAAAATTGTATTACTAGTTAGTTACGTGCTATTATTATTATTACTTGCCTAAAACAAATACATTTTTTAAAGGTTGGTTATACTTAGATATTTTACCTACCTCTAAATTTAATCTGAATGCCGCATTTCAAATTCAATACCAATTCATTTTTCGATGTATGTACCCAGAAAAACAGATACCTTATTTCTCGTTAGTATGGCAGAAACAGCAAATCTAGGTGACTAATAATTTACAGTCATTTTGTGTTGTAATATAATGTACCCATAAATAATTGTTCCACTTGGTGCGGACAAATACGTATTACCTAATCAATTTTTTTTTAGTTTATGATGATAAGAATAACATACAGATCTATGATATTATCTTGGTCCGTGATACAAATGTAACGGACGAAATAATAATAACAAAGAAGGGGAAAAAGACGTTCTAAAAGTAATTTTTTTCCTTCCAATAAAATTTGTCATCTTAACCTTAATAAATATTTAATAATTTTATTATTGACACTGTGCCCGTTCTTTGGTCACAACGATTTTCTTATTGAACTCGGCTACCAGCGTTATGTTAGGCGAAGTTTCTTAGTTTGTTTGTACCTATTTTATGATTTTATTTTTATTTATTTACAATTCCCACTTATTTTCTTTTGTTTGACTTTGAACCTAACCGTCATCTCCTCATGTTCTTGTTTAAAGTCGAAAATGTTCAATCGCTCAAACTAGATTATCAGTTATACACAATTGTGTGTTCTTTTATTTTTATTTTTTTCGTGTACTAGTAAGTTCTCACTCAGAGTTTCAGAAATGGAAGTCTGTTCACACATATCAAAGGATAATGTATATTCTGCTATTCTGGAATGTTACTCATTTTTACAACAGGTATGTAACCACATTAATTTTTTTTTTACCAATTATTTATTCAATATTATTATTTGTTTTTTATACAGAATACTGGTAATTTAATTTGCTGTATTTGTAAATTGAAAAAACCTGAATTATGGATTTGCATTAGTCCTGACTGTCTGGAAGTATTCTGTTGTGATCGGGGTTACGATGAAGAATGCCTTCACAACTATCAACATTTTAAAGTAATTTTGGTATAAGTGTAGTTTACAGTACACTTTATTTTACAAATGAATTAATTTTTTAATGTTGAAACAATAGCGTCAGGACCGGATTTAAGGAGAGGCCAGTGGCCCCAGGCCCCTACCAATTGGGACCCTCACCAGTAGTGATAGAATTACAAAGATTGCAGGGGGAAAAATTATTTTAAAGAAAAACTTTTTGAAAAAAAAAAAAAAAATCAGTTCAAAATATTATTAATATACTGGGTTTATGTATTTTCAAGTTCATACAAAATTGCGTGTGTTGGTTTCAGGTTTTGAACAATTCCATAAATTATTTTTTATGTCGTAAATATGATAATATAACACCAACCCATAGGCAGTTGCATGGACTTTGTATGTTTGATATTAATTTTTGTATATCGTATATTATTATGATTTTTGTTTATAATTTATTTGACCGTAGATCGTCGAACGCCATACGTGTCGCTTATGGTCATTATTTAAGAGAACGCTACACACTCGTTTTGTAAGAGGTTGTGTAAAGGCAATTTTTAAGACATTTTTAAAAATATGAAAAAAAAAAAATTTAAAAAAATTTAAACACAATTTTAAAAGTCATTCAAAATTGATGTTGTGTCTACCACTTTTTACTGTTGTGTAACCACGACATTTATTATAAAAACATATTTACGTAAAAGTGTTAACAAGGGTTTTTAAAGTAATTTTAGAATAAAAATACCTATTATCAAATCAATAAAGGACAATATTTGGGAGTGAACCTCATTTCGGTTTTTAAATTAAATAATTTTTAAAAAGTTATTGTAGTTTTAAAAACTTAATTTCTTTTACTTTTTAAGCTTTAATAACTTTTTTTAAGGCAATAAATGAACAATCCCAAAAAAGATTCACTCCAAAATGTTGTCTTCTATCAATTTAATAATTATATTTTAACACTAAAATCACTTTATGAATCCGTATTAACAGTTTTGCGTAAACATGTTTTTATCGCTGAAAATCATCGGTGTAGGGTCTTTTAAGTAAAATATTATACAATTAATTATATAAATCTGCTTTTACTCTAGACAATTTTTTCATATGCGAGTTCTATTATTTCCATTAATTATTATAAATATGAAACAAACAAAAAAGTAAAAAAATATCATTCGGTGAAATGTAAAAAAAAGTTCTTGAATTTTTTATTTTAGCTTTTAAATATTATATCTATTTTATATAACATATACCTATATATATAATAAACGTGTAACACTTATAACAAAGTACAAATCTAATAATTTGATTGTGATGCGTTTTTATTAAATTTAAATACATTTTAAAAAATGAGGTAAATAAAGTATCTTCATTAACGTCGAACGGTGTTCGAAAAACAATATTTTTATTGATAAAATATTAAATGTCTTTATTTAAATATATAATATATATATATATATATATATATATTACAAGTACTTATTAAAAGATATAGACTTAGAAGATTCAATTATATTATATATGTAATCAACCCATGCATTATTTACAGAATAAAGGACAAAAGTTTTATGAGTAAAAAAGCTTGATATAGCTGATTGAAAAATAGAAATTGGCATAAGCTTCAACGTGATTAAACGTACCTATAATCAATCTTGAGCGCAAAATGGAAAAGACGCTTCTGAAAAGGCCCCCACCGTCCTTTGGCCCTCGGCCTCCACAATTGTAAATCCGGCCTTGAATAGTGTTATTAAAATTTTTCTGTCAGACTTGATTTAGTAGTGTAGTAGTGTTTAGTAGTGGTGTAGTAGGGTATAGAGATGGTTCATATAAACTATCAGATAGTCATAATCTAAGTCATCTAAAGTCATATAGACTATCATATAAACTTGACAATAGGTACAGAATTGGCCTATTTAAGAGGACACTGTACCCATATTTATTTTCTCTGTTTGTTTAAGGGCCCTTTCATATGAAGCCATTCAGCAACGCCATTCATTTCACACGAGGCTACAGCCACAAATTTTAAACTCAGTGTTGGTTCTTGCCACAGAATGTGAGCGTTCAGAATTGATGCTGAATAGTGGCTACATGTGAAAGCGCTCTAAAAAACTGACAATATAAGATATATATATATATTCGGAATTCTTATTAAAACTTTGTCATTTCTAATATTAGAATAAATTTACCAATAACCAATAAATTTATTTTTATATTAAATAGTTTTATCTTTTTACAAAAGATACGTTAAGACACAAACAATTATCTTGTCTATAAATCTGGTAATGGGTAAATTTACTTTAATATTAGAAATGACAAAGTTGTGATAAGAATATTGAATGTACATTTTCTATACTTTCAGCTGGATATAGATGGAGACAGCAAATGCGGGTATAGCGTCCTTTTAAAATAATACTATAAAATTGTTATTTCATATAATATATAACTTCAAACTGTCATTACTTCAAAAAAAAGTCAGACAGTAGTTTTTTTTTAAAAAGGTTCAGAAATAAAATCTAAATTTTTATATAATTTATTATGTAAAAATATTAATATTTTTTTTTTGTATATACGTTATTATATTATACATTATTTTGTTTTTCAAAAAAAAAGGTTGTTCTGTAAACTACATTTGTTCCTTTTTTTTAAAGAAATATTAGTGCTTTTAAGAGTATCATGTATTAATAAATTATTTGATCTGTAGGAAAATGAAACTCATTATATACATCTCAATTGTATGTCTAAGAGCGTGTACTGTTATTTATGTGCCAAGGAATGTAAGATTACAAATAATACAAGCAAGTATATTGAATGTAGTACAATCTGGTAATAATTATTCAAAGAATTTTGTTGTAATATATTAATTGCAGGTGAATCTTATGTTAAAAACTGTGTTGTTGAGAAAACACCTACAAAACCCACAGGTAGTAAATTCATATTTTAATTTGTAAATGATTGACCCTTAATTACTGACACATAGATTTATAACATTGTTACTGATTGTAGTTTATGGGTTTATTAGACTATATTTATTTATAAATATGAAAATCCTTGAAATTGTAAAAAATAAAGTAAGCACTCTTCCACAGATTTTAAATTAAATATAATATTGTATAATAATACAATTATGTTGCATAAGTAAATTATAAAAACAATTAATATCTGGTGTGGTCTGACAAACTAGGTAGCAGCAATTAAGGGTTAAACTAATTCAATTGTAATAAAATTTGATATAAAACAAATATTTAAGGTTTATATGGTATTCAAAACACTGGGAACACATGTTACATGAATTCTGCACTTCAAGCGTTATCTAATACACCTCCATTGACCGATTTCTTTTTAAATTGTTTTCTCAATGACACACGCAATCAATCACATAACATGAATATGTCCACAGTTTATTATCATTTCATTAAAAAAATGTGGCGTATCAAATGTCCTGAGAATTATGTTAGCGCTAATGTGATTTTAAATTTAATGAGAGATGTAAGTTTAACACAGTACCCATAATATACTTTTCAATTTGTAATAATTATTTCTTATGGCTGCAGTTATACCCAATGTTTAGCGGAAGACACCAACATGATACCCAAGAGTTTTTAAGATATTTTATGATTATTATGAATGAGGAATTACAAGAACTTGAAGTAGCTCCAATTATATGTCATTCAAATAAAAGTAATTTAAACTATAATATAGAAATAATATTATAACAATATAATTTTTCTTTTATTCAGTTATTTTGCAGAAGCAAACTGTAGAAGAAAGTCAATTAACTATCTCAGAAGACGATAACGATGCATGCTCAAATAATGAGGAATCTAAATTTTTAGAACGTACGACTAGCATAATTTCCCAAATATTCGATGGGAAGGTTATAAACTCAATACAATGTTTAAGTTGTAACCAGGTTAGTAAAATTTAATTTACCCCAAGAAATAAAACATAACAAACATTGTAAATACAATTGTAAGATTATTATTATTCTTATTTTTATGAGAGTAATAATAAATATTTTATTTAAATATGTGCCCTATTTGCATATTCAAGTGGAAATACTTTTATACTTATCTTCCATAAAAAAAATCATTATTTTAAACTAAAGACTTAAAAAAATTAAGGTTACTTAGAATTTTCCAATTTTACATCTGAAAATATATGAAGATTCTGTATGTTCTTTACTAGAGAACGTTAAAAACAGAATTTTTATATTTTGGCTAAAAGATTTGTAAAAATAGTATTTATAATTTGGAAGGGTACTAATTTGCAAATCAAAATGCAAAACTTTATTATATAATAAAATTATTCCCAATATTCTCTAGTAAATAACTTACAGAAATATATAAAAAAAATATATAATATATATATATATATTTTCACGATTAAAATCATAAGTACCCTTTATTTTGCCAGTCTTTATGGACTTTACAGAAATAAAATGATAAAATAATGTTTATATCGTTTACCATCTCATGGCTTGTGCATGTACGTATGAGAAGCATACCTATTCAAGTATACAAAATAATTATTAGTTCCTAGAATAATTGCTGTGTTGTTATCGAGTCTAATAACAAAATTGATTAAATCATTATTTTACAATCCAAATTAACATATTTTATGTTGTACCTATATACCATTTTTATTACATTAATATAATATAATAGGTATGGTACCTATTACCTACTTAATATTTAGATTTATACCCGTATAGAGTGATCTACTGTGTAACCACTAACTAACTTCAGCATTTGCTAAATTTTAAAACGTCAATTTGTACATCTTTATATATTTATAAAAAATATACATATTTGTAAACCATAAAACCCATGCAGGTTATTATTTTCGAATACTTTTTGACAAATCCTTATAAACGATTTAATATGCTGAATAGTTGTTTAGGGTGTATAACTACTTATAAATTATAATTAATGCAGAATATAGATTAATAAAAAATAATATATGTTAAATGAATACCTATAATGATATATGTTATATATTTTTTACATTAGGTAAAAACATAAAATTGATTAGTGATTGCAGACATTTTTTTGGGGTGTTTATCTTTTTTTACATGTCATAACTTCCCTGGTTGTATGGATGATTATACATGCTATTTTAGAAATAATTTAGTAACCGTTACATTTGACAGAGAGCAAATTAAATTATAAATGGCTAGTGACCCTACCTTTAAAATACCACTATTCAACACTGATTATAATATTATATAAGTAGAGAGGTATTATTAGTTATTACAGTATAAGATATTAAATTAAAAATGAATGATGAATTTTAAAAATTGACTAATAATATATTTTATTTATCAAAATATATTAAATATCATTATAGTCGTAAAAACTCTTAGAAACTATAATAATATTATATTATATTATGTTATAATATCATTATTGCAATATTAATACAAATCTTCAGAGTTCATTTAATTTGAAATATTCAAGAAATAAAGTTGTAATTTTAAATTTTATATTATTTTATTTCAATTTAATTTTTAAATAAATAGAAATTGGAATTTCGGGAACTAAACAATATTTAAATAATGACGAAAAAGAAAAATCATTTAAGAAATTTCAATTTCAAAAAAAAGTGAACACCAAAATATAATTATGATCAGGTAATTTAATTATTAATTAAATACCTACATAACATTTTTAATAAATACAAATCTATCTAGTTTAAACCCCATGTATTTTTTTCTATAAAAAGTAATATGCAGTATACTTTTTAATGCATTAGTTATTCATATAACTCAAATATTTATTGACTTATAATTTTGTTATTTTTATGTAATTATTTGAAAGGTACTTAAAAAATTATTTTTGACTTTTTCAACAAATGTATAAGGAAAATCCATACCACCCAGATTTAAACATATAAATATTGTGGAAATATGTTTTAAATTTTTTTTAACCATATTTCAAAAAAAAAACATTGTGGTATCATATTGAAAATATATAATATTGTAAATTTAATATTTCAGAAATGTGTTAAAAATATTGTATTCAATGGTATTTAGTACATATACAGAGTAATAATATTATTATTGTATTTGTTTACAGTAATATTATGTTATATTTAAAACAAGTTATTATAATGCATATTTCTATGTCAGCAGCACATTCACTTGTAAAAAAAAAGAGACAAGATAATTAATGATATTATTATGTACATAGATGCGATCTGCATCTTGATTGAGCGTCATTTACACACACACACATACTAATAATCATTTACTACTTATATACAGAAGTTTCCTCTGCAGGTGACAGATAAGTTGTCTATGTATAACCCCTTAGAAATTATGTGTTTGCAAAGGTCTTTAAAATAAGTTTTATCTGAATATACAATTTTCGTCTATTTAATAATAATACATTATATATAAAACATTCATTATTATTGATAATTAATTGTAATTTATTAATTAATTTATTAATAAATAATAATAAATATAAATAAATAATTTATTTATTTATTAATAGAATATTTTTAGGTTATATCATATTATTAAAAAAAAAAAAAAAAAATTATATATATATTCATGTGCTGAAATAGCAAATTTTGGTTATATTATGAATTTAAATATTATATCTTTCATTATCCCAGTAGAAATAGACTAAAAATTATACAGGAAGAATCGGAGCATTGCTAATACCAACATATATTTAAGAGTGACCCTTGACAGAATCTTGACATATAAATATCATTGTGAAAAAACAAGCAAATAGCTATATATTCATAATAGACTGCTATAGAAATTATCAGAAACAAAATGGAGAACATAACTCCATGTTCTCTAAGTATCGGCAATCACACTATGTTTTTTAGCTGGAAAAATGCATGCTCACTGCGCAGTATAGGAAAGATCAGCTCATATTAAAAATGATCTAATTACAGTATTAAGTGGTTATACTAGGTTATTAAAACAAATCTTTTATTGAAGTATTCTATAAAATCAATACAAATATGAAATATCTATCAAATGTGAATGTGTTTATGTTTATGCTAATAAATATCGTCGTTCACGGAAAAAACAGCCTATGTGAACAATTTTTAAAATGAGGTTTTGGTATTACTGGATTTAGAAAAAAAATTATCTTTAATATGATTAAACCTCTTATGTGCTATCTTTCTTTTATGATTAATGAAATAAAGATTAAATAATCTCCCATGTTCAGGACTTATATAAAATATAAATGTTTCTGAAATACCTCCAATGTGAATAAAAAAATCTCCCATGTGTATGATGTGTTTATAATGTTTTTAAAATACCTCCTATGTGAATACTAATATGATGGGTATTCACATTGGAGGTATTGTCGTGCATATATAGGTACAGTGTCATGTAGGGATAGTGTACTCAGATAATTATAATTCAAAGTAATAATGTAATCTTTGTGATTACACCATCCGCTTTGCTTTTTTAGATTTTCTATAATTCATGGCATGAACTAATATAGTAGTTCATGATTCATGGGCTATTAATGACATCTACACATTTCCAACGGATTATGATTTTAATTATGGTTAGATAACAGGTACGCCTATTATATTTTCCAGGGGAAGGGTCAAAATATTAAAATCGTTAAAATGTACATAATTCAAAATCCTAAAGAACTCAAGAGATTACTGTTGTATAAAAGATACAACAAAATAAAACTTACAACCCCCCTTTGGATTTTTGGATTGGTTATACTTCTGTAGCTACTAGTAATATCGGAACCATTCTAATGGGTTATGATTTTAATTAAACTACGTTAAGAGGTATGCTAATTATATCTGTCAGGAGGAGGGTCAAATTTTTAAATTTGTAATGTAGAACACCACTATCATATAGAAATTACACAAGTATAAAACATACTGACATTCTCCTCTCTTTAAATTTTTGGATTCATTATAACTGTGGTTATTGGTGATATCGTCATCATTATAATGGGTTGTGATTTTATATAAACTTAGGTAAGAGGTACGCAAATTATATTTGTTAGTATGTTTTGTATTGATGTAATCCCTAATAATGAAACCAAAATTCCGAAGGGAGGGAGAATTTTCAGTATGTTTTAAACTGATGTAATCTCTATATGAAAGAGGTGTCCCGAGTTCTCTACAAATTACAATTATAATTATGTACATTTTTGAACTTCCAATAATTGACGTACCTCTTACCTAAGTTTAATTAAAATCATAACCCGTTAGAATGGTTTCGATATTATTAATAACTACAGAGATATAACGAATCCAAAGGGGGGTTGTAGATTTTATTCTGTTGTATCTTTTACACGACAGTGTTCTTTGAGTTCTTTACGATTTTAAATTATGTATATTTATACAATTCTAATAATTTGACTCTCCTTCTGAAAAATAAAATAGGTGTACCTGTTATCTCACCTTAATTAAAGTCATAATCCGTTGGAATTATGTAGATATCATTAATAGCCCCTGAAATATAACAAATCCAAAAAATCGAAGTGAGGGATTCAATGTAGTATATGTATACCCCTCAGTATGATTATATGGAGTATAGATATACTAATGTATTTATGCCTCCTGTTTTAAAAAGAAGACTTAGAAAAGCAAAGCATAATCGTGCCCTTCTGATATTGTTTTGATAGGAGGTATAGATATTCTAGTATATTTATACTCCCGGGAGGTATTATAATCCTAGCATAATCATAGCCACCAGTATGATATTTTGGGAGGTATGAATATCCTAGGCATTTAATACCTGGGGTATGATTATCCATGCAGTACGATTCGTCTGCTACACTAGCATCCCAAATTTTCGTGTGACTGTGTCTGCATGTACTTTTAATGAAAAACTTAAATTTTTTAACAAATTGGTAAATAAAACTATAATTTATAGTATAGACTGAAGTAATAGTTTGCATTTAGAGTGATTAAAAATGTATTTTATTTTATTGACTGTTAAAATTTTAAATTAGGTACAATATTATATAATTAAATTGTTTTGAATAAATGTTTTAATGTGACATACTATATTATTAAAAATTAATATTCTGTATTCTTAAAATATCCTATGTGACAATTTTTTTATGTAGAATTTTAAATATCTTTATAAATAAAGTATACATTATAACAGAATTAAAAAAAAATTGTATTTATCAAACTCTCTGAAAGTATTTTATAATTAAATTGAATAATAGTTCATTTATAAATATGTTTTTTGTTTCTACTGAAAAGTAGTGTTTTTTCACATAGGAGGTTTATTCCCGTGAACGTTGATATCTATCCTAGATATATCATCATAATCAGTAGTGTTTTATAGGATGGGTATATAGACATATAAGTATAAAATATATACATATATACTATATATACATACATACCTATACTAAAATTAAAATAAGTAATTAAAAATATATGAAAAAATTATCGTCAATGGATATTTGTTTTAAAAATATATGTGTTACTTTATTTTAAAAGTTTTTTATCAATAATACTAAAATAATATATTGCTTTTTATCCAGCTGGTATTCAACAAAAATAATATAAAAATAAAAAATTCAAATTGTTTTTCTACATATTCCTATTATGGAATAAAATTATAGTTAGTTTTATAATTTATATTTTTATTGTTGGCGAATAAAGAAATTCTTTACATTTACATTTTAAAGTTGATGACTAAGGTTGGCTTTTATTACATACATTTTTGTAATTATATTATTTATATTAAAAGGAATATATTATAATAACAGAATTGTGTTTTTTTTTATCAAATTGTATAATCAGCCGAGAAGATTCATTCTGTATAAACTGGTGATTATTATGGTAACTACCAATTAATAAATTGCATAGTATTAATTATTACATGTGTTTTAATGGCAATAAATCACATTCACGCTTTCTAAGTCCAACTTCTTTCCTGGTTATTGTAGGGTTAAAATTTTAATAGAATTTTACAAAGGAACTATAGTTATATTATACATTTACTATGGACAACATAGAGTTTTTTAGTTAAATAAATTTATTAAATTTGGAAATTTGATGTTTTCATCACCAATTTTAGATGTATAAATATACTTATCAAACAAAAACTCTATGCTCGATCTTAGTTAAAGTTCTCATCTTTCATTTGGTGTAATTTCTCTTTTATGATAATTTTTGATCAAACTAAGATTAAAAAATCACAAGTAGATTTTGAACAAATATTGTGAATACACAACAATAAAAAGTGGTATAGATATGACACTATTTTTAGATTACTTTTAAAATGTATTTTAATACTTTTTAATTGTTTAGTTTTCATTATTCAAAATTCTTCTTAAAAATTACCTACATAGAACCCCTTAAAAATAGTTAGTATAGTGGCCTCTTAATAGTTTAATTATAAAATAAAGAGTATTAAATTGGCTAAACAATTTTAACAAAACATTTTTTTTTTTTTTAACTTCTAAAATAACTAATTATATAATATACTAATCTGCCAGTATGAAGCACTCTGGTAATTTTACTCTGATGCCAAAATGTTGAAGTGATACCACTGACCATTATAATTAGTTACGGCCTTTATCTTATTAAATATAATTAAATAAGTCAAATTTTCCTTAGCAATAATGTAAAAATTACTTATTATTTTTTTTCTTAATTTAAAAGTGAACAAAACAATACTTTTATTATTCTTTTTGATATCGCAAACCCTAAGTTAATTTTGGTTTTTACTTAAATATGTAATAGTATATAGTGTATTTAGTACCTACTTATAAAAATGTATTTTACAAATAATTATTTTTAACAATACTACTTCATTATATTTTATGACATTTTTGCTTATTAGAACAGTATAATCATCTGTTAATTTAATTAGATATAAAATGAGTTATACCGTGAGTTTGTATTAGATTTCTCCCTCATGTAATTGTAATTATAGTTGTAGCATTGATTATGGATTCTAATTTATTGATAATAATAATAACTGATAATTAATTAATAGTTTAATAATCTTTGTTTATTTATAGATCTCTACGAGGGTTGAAATCTTTCAAGATTTATCTCTGCCTATACCTATTTGTGACCAAAACACTATTATACCTCAGAAACATTCAACCAATATGCGTTCCATATATTATAATATATTCAATATATTCAAAATGACACCATTTTTTAAGGTATATTTTTAGAACTGAAGAAATTATAATATCAACATTATATTTATATAACTTTATATTTTTATTTTTTGTATGTTTTATTTATGCATCATTATAATTTTTTAGAATTGGATTTTTCGGTTTTGGCATATGATCTATAAATGGATCTGGAAACCAAAAGTTAGTTTACAAGATTGCTTATCAATGTTTTTTAGCGTTGATGAACTTAAAGATGATAATATGTATAGGTATGATAAAATTGCGTGAATTATAAATTGTTTACCATAATCTGTTATTTGGTTACACCAATAATGTATAATTAATCTTTATAGTTGTGAAAAATGTGAAATGCTATGTAATGGAATTACATTTTCGAAGTTTCTTATGCTACCTGAAGTTTTGTGTATACATCTCAAACGATTTAGACAAAACCTATCATCTTCGTCAAAAATCACATTATATGTGACGTTTCCAATTGATAATTTAAACTTACAGCCATATGCTCATATTGGTATGTACAGATATTGTTGATAATTAATATTTTTCTTTATCTAAAATATAATTTCTTTGGTATAGATTGTACATCTAAAGTGACAAAATACAAACTAATATCTGTTATTTGTCATCAAAACGTTAATGGTAGTATGGGACATTACACGTGTTATTCGTTAAATTCAATCAATGAACAATGGTATGAGTTCAATGATAAGCATGTCACTTTAGTATCAGCTGAAATTGTTCGTAATTCAGAAGCTTATATTCTTTTTTACAAGTGAGAACTTTTATAATAACTATGAATTTATATGTTTTTTTCTTCTAACTATACTGAAAATAATTTGTATAATATAATCAGTGGCGTATTTTTAATTTTTTTCTAGGGGGTGGGGGTAGGTTAGATTTAAAACCAACAATTTATATATTTTACTTTATTCAGTGGTAAAAGTCATGTAGTTGGCAAAAAAAAAAGCATCTACAGGGATGACGGAGGGCTCTCATTATTTCGGTTAATAATACTTTTTCAGAATATATGATTTGCATTTTTAATTTTTTGATATTTTTAATTTTCAATGCAATCAATTTTTATATTTTCAAAACATTTTTGTAAAATATTTTGCATCACCAGAAAGAGATGTTATTATTTAACATGAATAATTATTTTTTCAACATAATATATTTTAAATTTTATACATTATTCCTAATTTTCTAACAATAATATAAAAAAAAACTGATCTGTAGAAAGTAGTCTTCATTTTTAAAGATATTTATTATCAAATAAAGAATATTTTAAGTGCAAATAAACTACAAGATAAATTATAATAATAGTTGTAAAATATAATATTAAAATATTAATTTGGTAGACTTTTAAGTTTTAATTGAAAAATATTTTTTCAATATATTAATATATAGTTTGATAATGAATAATAAAAGTAGATACCTAAGAACCACTGCCTAATAATATACAAGTAGTTTACAGATTTTAAATTACCAAAACTCCAACCACATTATTTTATAATAGAAGTAAATAAACTTTGTTATAAAAATAAATATTTGATTAAGAATTGTGTTACTCGTTTAAAATATTTTTTAGATATTATTTTAAACATTTTATTTTTATTGTTCATTAATACATACAAAATACAAAATATTCCACCTACAAAAATTCATTATACATTTCTAAGGTTTTATATCCTATATTTTTTGGTTCTGGAGGAGGTCCAGTACCTCTGGACCCCATCTGTAAATATGCCTCTGAATGTAATGACAATTATTGTTTACAATATTAACACATATTAAATTTAATATATTTTAGAAAAAATAGTCCTATAACCAATACATTTAGAACAAAAGCTCGACAAATGCAATTTAACATGATTCAGCCTAATTATTCCAAGGAAGCATGCTTCATTTCGACTAGGTGGTGGTCCAAGTTTAATACATTTGCTGAACCAGGTCCTATAAATAATTACAGTTTCTTGTGTCGACATAATAAATTGAAGGCAACTCACGAGTCAAAAATCAATCATCATGCCATGATGATTTCTAGTGAAATTTGGGATTATTTACATAATATGTAAGTAAAATCTCATTAAAAGTACATATTGTATACTAATAATAATGTGTTATTATAGATATGGCGGAGGACCAAAATGTACCAACAATCAGTTAAAAAGTTGTGAAATCTGTTATATTACAGATTAGATGAACCTATATTGATCATTAAGGCTTGAAACTTAATGCTCTTAAAAGTTATAAATAGGCATGCATTCATATGCTTAAAAAAGTACAAATATGCTTTAAAAATATGCATTTGTTTTATTTTTTTACATAAATATATATTTAGGTAAATAAATACAAATATTTTATAAAACAATAAATAGTAAAGCCCAGAGTTAACATTGTTAGGTTAAATTAATGAATTCTATGTACTACACAATTCTATGTACATACAAGGACGACCAAAATAACCATAGAATAACAATAGTCAATACCTACCCATTATTAAATGTTTTTATATAATAAATATGAAATCTTAAATATAAATATTTAAAACATTGTTTTTTATATCAACTAGGTATTTGAAAAACACAATATAGTATATAGTGATAACTCTCAAATGAATGTATAAATATTTTTTAATTTATGAATTTTTAAATTTTGTGATCATTAATCATCAAATATACTCCAAAAAATTAAAATAAGAAAAAAAAATTTGCTCATTAAAAATAAGAAATATGATCTTTAAACTAAAATATGACTAAATATTCAAAAAATGTGCACTATAAACCTGATATTTTTTTTGTAGTGTCATATAACTAATTTCTGGTTTACTTAGCAATAAATCTAATAACCCACAAAAAACATGCAAATGCAACAACTTCCGAGCCCTATTGATCATGGATATTAATATATTGACGCCAAACATTTAATTAAATAATTTGTTCATAAATGGTGAATTTATTTTTTGAACCATTTATTTTTATCATTTACATATTATTATGCACATGAAGCATATAATATATTTTAAATAATAATATATTATGTTATTATTGTTAAGTAAATTAATATTTTCTTTCTACTTTTATAACCTAGAATAGATTTATATGTTATTAAAATGCAGAAATATGTACTTAAATAATATTATAAAAATATAATTTTATGAAGATTATATTCAAATATGTAAAATGTATTTTTATTATTTATGTATATTCCACTTCGACATTTGCATTTTAGCTAATATAATTGGTTATCTCAACAAACTTGAAAATACTAGTTGACTAGATCTGTAATTTATTCAATGAGAAATCTGTTGATTTCGTAGGATTTGTAATTTACATCCATTTTAAACTTAGACTGTTCTAAAAAACGAACAGACCTGCAGACTCGTAATAAATAATAATACACATATTTACGTGAATAAGAAAAATGCATAAATAATTATTTTTATGAATTAATAGTATGCCAAGGTAACACTATGAGATAACTAATAAAATCTTAACATTTTAAAAATTTAAAAATACAGTGAGGGTTCTTGATAAACACTGATGGAGCAAACATGTTTGCATTCATATTCCATATAATATATACATTTTAATTTTAGGTTTAAATTCTCTTTGTTTTATTAACTATTATTTCTTACATAGTAACATTACTATTAACATTACACAGTTACATAGTAACTTTATACACAAGATCAAAACAAAACTATATTTTATTTAAAATAAATTAGTTCTTAGTAACCATGCATTCTACATGAATTTAATATTATATAATTTTTTTACCTTACAAGTTCAGCATAAATTGATCTAATAATAATACATAAGAAGTTAGTGTATTATTTGATTATTTAGTCAAAACACATGCATAATATTTTGTATTAAACAGTATAGAATTACAGAGAAATTAAGAGGACGTTGTATATATTTATTGATTTAGAGAAGGCATAAGATAGAATTCCTAGAGAGATTTTGAAATTGACATTAATGAAGAAAGGGTTATCAAAGGTGTATATGAATTAAATTGAGGACATGGATAAAAGGGCGAGTACAAGGGTAAGGAGTTTGTGCGGGGCAACTAATGATTTATGGTTAGAGTAGAAGTGTACCCTCATTTGGCTTTGAATCCTTATTTACTTTCCCAAGTAATGGTTGAATTAACAAATGATATACAGGCTGGGTAACCCTGGTGCATGTCGTTTACAAATGATTTTTGTTGGTTGTTGATAGTCCTATGGAAAAGTTGATAGACTAGAAGAGTGGAGAGAAGCTCTCGAAGGGAGATTAAGTTCTATGGACGTTGAAGAGTAAGGTGGCTAATCCCAATTAGTTCAAAGAGAAGATAAATGAGAAAAAGAAGAAGATATAACTTCCAACTATTATAATATATAGTATACTTTACATTATAAAATAAACTTCATTTTTCGATTTTGTGTTTTCAAAATATTTCTATACTATTGTTCATTTGTATTCATATTGATATCTCTATGAAAATGAAAAACCATATTATAATAATATGTTAATAAATATTAAACCCAACAAGTGCAGTACCTATTTTACGTATGAATAAACCATGATTATTGTCATTATTATAAGGTACAATATTTTTTTTTTTTAAATTATCACATAAAATATATTTGTTTCATTTATAATATATTATATAATAATATTATATATAAATTTATATTTATATCTATAGCCCACCTCTGATGGATTTTAAAACACCAAAAGGGGAAAATAGGAATAATTAAGAAATAAAATGCTAATTTTTAATTATTCAAAATCCATTTTATTCTCCTAAAATAATTATGAAAAAAATCTCCAAGGAGGGAATGACCGCTACGTAGCCCACCCCCCTCAAATTCACCACTGTAAAATACTATAATTTATACAATTTTGGACAATTTTTTCCAAAAACGAACAAAATGTTTTATTTATACAACATCATACAATTTATAAAATGAATGAATTATTTTTTCTTTAATTACATCTGTTAGATGACGTTCATTAAATTCAAATTGAACTTCTGATTCCTTGATCAAAAATTCAGTATTTTGTGACTGAATATTAATATAACATCAAAATATCTATCTAACTAGTGAACAACTTGGATTTTGAATGAATGATAACTCAAATTATTATGTAAAGTTCCACATCGAGATTTGTTTGAAATGTTAAAAAAATGTGTAAAAAAGTTCAGAAATTCGAGGGGGAAACATTGTTAAGATCCTGCTCTCCCTGTTTTGAAAATGCTATAACTTTGAAATTGGGGCAGCACTAACGAAGGGTAAACGTCACAAGCTAGCATTAAAGTAGCACAAATAAATGCTCTTTCATAAAGTTCAAAATTACAATGTGGAGGGGTCAACTTAAGGAACACCCCTTTTTGAAAAATAATTTACTTTGGAACGAGTGCAGCCTTTATTTTTAATGTTAAAAGTATTTAATTTTTTTATATAATATGTTTGGTTGTACCTATTCAAAGAAAACCTAAGTTAAAAAATATAAATACACGATATTCTAGATAGCATAGGGTAGGTACCTCCGAATTTTTAGAAAATACTTTAGGTTTAGGGTGCCGTGAGTCAAAAAAGATTGGGAACATTTGCTCTAAATTTCTGACACCTAAATTTCGAAAATAAAAAATTCTTAATATTGACATAAAATGTATTGTGATGACGTACTTATCGAAAAAACACAGAAAATATTCTCATCCTATAAAATATTATGTATTATTTATCGATTATTAATTATTTCTTTCAAACGCTGACCGCTGATATATTAAAAGACGTGATCGCGATTAAAATTACTTGTGCATAAAAATAGGTAAATTTTTTTGTGGAGAACTTTCTCCACTACAGTTTTTATTTAAGGCTTTTTATCGCACGACCAATAAAAATTGATATGTTTGTTAAATGTCTTTTTTTTTATAGTGGTATACTGCAAAAACAATTATACACAATACAAATGACCTTTTCATAAAATTGTATAAAGCATACCTATCTATAATGCACTACTATTCCACTACTTCCTTAAAAAAAATGTTATCCCTTCCACACTATACCTGGTAAATAATTAATTATTAATGCATTTGTATAATTGTATATTTTTAAAGATTGATATATTAAAGGTTGCATAACAGTTTAAAACTGCAGTTGTCATACATAAAAAAATTCATTATTTTATAGAAAATTCTTACCTCTTCAATTTTTATTCTGAGACTTTTTTGTAGGACTAATAAAAAGAGATAAATTTATAAATTAAAGAAGATTTAATAAAATAAAACAATTTGACAAATGTGGAAAGTTGTATACTGCAAGAACAGTCACAAGTATTAGAAAAATACATGTTAACTTTTTTGTAGATAATTACCTCCTTTGCTGATTTTGTATAAACGTGTATGACATGTTAATTGAGATATTTATCAAAAGACTATTTTCGTGACCATCTCAAATAACCTTTAAAGCCTAAGACCACTCGTCCACCAAAGTAACGTGACACGTGTTTTCCGATAAACAAACCATACGGGTAATTTTTCATTTACACATACAGAAAATCACACGAGTGCGTCCACCGACCTAACATGTCAGATCACGTAACACTTCTGTCATTTACGAAATTTTGCAAGTGACAAAAATGGAGTATGCACTACTTTTGTCACGTGTCATTTGCCCATCACCATGCATTCAGCGAATAATACGTAGGTACTTATTTATTTATTTTTTGTTTATAATCAAATTTATCACTGTAGGCAATAAGCAATCATGTTTTCTATACTCTATATATAAAATATAAACCTAATATTTTATTGAGCTATCGGATTTTATTAAAATTTTTGTTCTGCGATATTTATGAAAATAATCGATTTTAATCCAAAATTTCTGTGTGATAACCATTATTAACGAATGAGTATCATATTATACCTATCATACAAATTACAAATTGTGAATGCTCAAACAGCACGTTTTTATTTCGAAAATATTTATTTTTTTTTTTTATGTAAAGGTAAGTAAGTTATAAATTCAATAAAATACGTTATACAATAATATACATAGTATATTATGAATGTATACTCTCAAATGCAGAATTGGCTCTATGATCAAAATATTGTATTTAGAACTCATGGGGTTATATCACGTCAATTTAATATCACTACAGTTAACGTTAAAATGGTGTGTCATATCACGCGTTACATCACTTTTCATATCACGTGTCACGTTATTTTTGTGGACAAGCGGCCTTGGTTTCAAATAGGCTTATTAAGGCAAATATTCAGTTTGTTCCTAATTTGACTGGGCTATAATATGTCTACCAAGAAGTTTATTTTCATATAATCGCAGAATATAACAATTATTTATTAATTTTTATGTTGGATTTCTCTGTTATAATTATTCCAGCTTCACATTTGTCATATTATTGCATTTACTGTTTGTAACACGAAATAGAGTGTTGGTGAATAGGTTTCGCAAACTTTTATTATAAGGTGCAAATGTGCTTTTTATTTTTGTCTTAATTTAGGAGAATAATATAGTTATAATTTTTCAATTAAATATCTTCCTGCTCATATAATAATATATTTCATAATTAATATGGCAGTAGTTTAAGCTCTTAAGTATTCTGAGTTTAAATTAATTAAATATTTTTTATATATATAAAATAAAGTTTTTACTTCTCCTACATCTCAACAATTTTCCACTTAACTAGTATACTTTATTCGTAGATAACCTCCTCATAACACTCGTCATCATATTCAACTCCCTTTTTTTTTGGTTTTCATCTTCTCTTCTTTCCTTTCGTATTTTTATGATCTATTATATAACAACATCTTATTCAACTATAGAGAGTTCACGGTGCACGGTAATATTTAGTAATTACCAGTCAATCATCGTTTATTGTCTATATATCAAACACTAAATAAACAAAATTTAATGATGAAATCGTTAAACGTTAAAAAAAAGTTTAAATATTAAATTAAAAAAAATAAATAATGTTTAAATAACTAATAACAATAAACGTAATTATAAATAACATTAAAAAAATTAATAACATTAAACATAAACATGAAAAACGCTTAAATGTACAATAACGTTAAACAATTTAATTTTTTTAAATGTAAACCTTGCAAATAACTGAAACCACGACATTTCCAACATAGGGAAAATGATAAAATATAATATTAAGTTTCTATCTAAAAAAGATAAATACTCAGGATAAGTATAGTATAGAACATATATCCAATGACTTTTATTTTACAAAATTTAACTGTAATTTTTAACTAAATAATTTATATATGGTTATTTAATATATTTTGACATATTTAAATAAAATGCGTATATTAGGGTGCTCGAAAATTGCATAAGATACTTGTTTTAATTAATTACCAATTATTAAATTATGATGTTTTTTCATCATAATGATTCTATAATTTATTTATTGTAAAGATTTGTAAAAGCAAAATGTTCGTTTGTGAAAACAATATACTATATATAGGTTATATCATGTATAGAACAGAATGTTGGGCAGTATATGGAAAGATAGAACAGAGAATGAGTGTCGCTAAGATGAGAATGTTAAGGTGGAAGAGTGGAGTTACTTGAGAGGATAAAATAAGGAATGAGTATATCAGAAGTAGTATAGGGGTAGCTTCGATAGTAGACAAAATGAGAGAGAATAGATTAAGATGGCTCCGGGCATGTATTAAGGAGGGAAGAGACTGAGGCAGTAAGATTAGTAAGGGAAATGCATGTTGTTGGTAAGAAGGAGAGAGAAGGCGAAGGAGAAGAAGAAGATTTCAAAAATTTAATACTCTTTATGAAATAATTACTTAATAAAAATGAATATATATAATAAAACTAACAATATACCTATACCAAAAAATAAGTAAAATTAATATTCAATATTCATATCATGTATGAATATATAATATATATATATATAATATAAGGTAATTATACCGGTGCATTGGAACATATGGAAGACCAATAATTAACACTTTTAAGTCAGTGGTTCTATCGCACACCCTAGTACCCTACCATCCCCCAAATGACACCCATGGGTATACACTGTACATAGTCATATAAAATTGTTATCTCGCCATAATATTTCGTGATTTGGAACTAAAATATCTTAGTTTATATAACATGACAGGGTTGTTATGTTTATAACACGTTTAAAATGTCAGAATATTGATTTTGTTTAAAACTCCTGTTTTAATCATTTATAAAAAAAACATTAGTTAATTTTGTCACAGCTTAATTTTGTAATTTTTAAATTAAAAAAATCTAAATTATATAAAATTTCCAAATCTAATGTACATAAAATATTAAATCATTAATTTTATGTTTCCTTTTAAGAGTAGGAGTTACCTACACACAATGTCGGCCTTAGGCAGGAGCAAGCGGGGCTCCTTCCCTGGGCCTCGCATTTTTGTATGACATTTTGAGCCTCACATTAATAAAATTATACATTATTTTATACTATATTTTTTTGGCGAAATTAAGCAAAAAAAATACGATATAAATATAGTGAAAAGATTACATTTGAAGTAAACAGAAGAACAGTTGTTATTATAAGTTTTATTATTATTAGTTATACTTATTTCATTGAATATTGATTATAATATACTTGTAGGAAGATTCCGACGCGACGTATTGTATTAAAACCATTTTGTCAACGAAAATCAAGCTACCAAAAAAGTTATAAACCACGAACTAAGAGATATTTTTTTCAATAATTATTAATATCGACCATAATATTGTTCTATTGATTATAAATATAATTCAATAAGCTACTACTTATAAAACATTGGTTAGAAAAGTATGATATTATTATTTGTCACAGAACAATATTATACACCGGAAACATAAAGTTTTCATGTGATATATTGTGAATATTATTATAAATATAATGTTATAATATACTCGTACATTAAATTTTAATTACAACAGGTGTGGATCTAAAAGGGGGCGAAGAAGGCGTGCACTCTCTCCAAATTCCTAAAAATATATACTTATAATATATTACATTGACATAATTTTAGACAAATAGGTAATAACCTACAAAATCACTCAAGGGTATTAGCCTCCTCCCCATAAAAATTTTGTGAATCCGCCCTTGGATTACAAACGCTATATAAGTACCTAATTTATTTGTTCAAAATAATCGTGGTAATAAGTAATAACCTAATTAAACAACAAATACTTAATAATACTTTCTTACCAAAGCCAAAAGCTAAGTAATGTTTAAATTATATAAACAGTGGTACGTACAATAATGTAATATCTATATAGGGTCAAATCGTATTTTTAATTTTAATGTTGAATATACAGGTAGGCATTAATAACATACTATACAGGTATTTATTAACGAATTTCATATTTTATTGTCCATTATTAATAAAGTTTGACATTTACAAAAAATTTTTATTTATAGACTATAGTTTTAGTTTAAGCTTTTTTCTCATAATATACAATTTTAAATTTAGGCTTTTTTCTTAAATATATACTTATATTTTTATACTTTTTCCTATAGCTTATGTTTCTGTGACCTTACAGAATACCTATATGGTTGTATTGATTACCAGAATTTCCAATAAAAAACCTGTTTAAAACATATAAAAAAAACATCAAAAAAACGTTTAAAACGCTGATTTAAAATTTAAAAATTTATTTTAAAAAAGGGGTTTTTTTTTTGTTCTTTTTTTAAAAAAAAATCTCTCTTTTACAACTTTATAACATGGCCATACTGATTATTAAATAAGAAGATTGCCACCATGCTTTTCTTGGATACACTGATACCTAAGTTACTGTGTTTACAGTGTTAACTTTTTAGAATGCCCGTGCCATGGTTGAAATAATATAAGTTAATAATGATTGAAAATTATAACTCATAAGTTATTATTATCATAAAAATGTTTAGACCCCCGTCCAACAAAATAATAAACCGAGATCTGTCACTTCTAATCAGAGATAGGAAACAATTAATTTTACAATAATTTTTAACTTATATTTTTGCTGTATGCGATTTTTCAATCAGAATAAATCGAGTTTTAGAGTATGTATCCTGACGACAGTAAATTAATTCTAGATGGTACTTTAAAAATGAAATTATTCGATTTTTCCAGTAAAACCAAAAGTTTCTCCAAGTTTAACTAATAACTACCTTATATGTGGTGTGTTGCATATTCAGCATTTCAGTAGATATTATTATATACCTTTAACATCAAATAACACAAGCGGTAGGGATTGTCTACCGGCCATCATCCGATTACTGTATATTTTATATTTACATTATTATTACGATTCATGACGTTAAGAATAAAAGACTATATTATATTTTTACGTTTGCATTTTTATTCATACTAATAATATACTCAACAAATTGGCGATGAAGAAAATAATTGTTAATTGAATATTTTATTTTTGTTCATTAGATCTTTTTTACAATTTAAAAAATAATTCAGTGTTCAGTGCTGTGTGTTTACATTAATACAAAA
>JAIPRL010006020.1:0-29296 GCA_025469235.1 Pemphigus obesinymphae | reverse complement strand
AAAAATAAACTCACCCATTTCAAATTTTGAATACATGTTATGTAACCATATAGGCAGCTTTTTACAGGTATTCTATTTTCATAATACAAAAAAAAAAAATTATCATCTATAAGTTCACTCCACCCTAATAGTTATACTATATAACAATACTAACCGGTCACGGGGACAGGGAGGTCATTGAATTCATATTACGTTTTCTAAGCTTTCGAGGCTGTATACAGTCGTAAATTAGCGTCACTTGTCCGGAGATTAGACGAGGAAACGTTTTTTATGTCTTATTCCTATCGCTATTCAGTAGGTACAGCTATATATAAAAATCATCATATAAAAATATATTGGAATAATTGGTATGGGGTAAAAATTAACTTAAAGCACGACATCTTTAAAATATCTAAATGATATATATATCCACAAAATGAATGTACCTATTGTATATAGACAGACATTTGGATATCTTCTAATTAGCAACTATAATAGTTATCAAAATGATATTTCCATATCTTGCATTTGGATATTAGTTGGAAACATTAAGGACAACTTAGTTTGATAAGCGAGGGCAAGTCTACAAGTTTACTAGCTCAATAAGATGACACTACAATACATCCGTAATTCGTATTCAAGGAGTATTTAGGATAAAACCACGAATTAAGATTTATAGGATGCCGAACGGCGGTCTATTATCATGGTTTTATCCGGTCTAAAATGTTCTTTTTACTCAATTTGACTTGCAGCGCTAAATGATGACAGCGGTGAATTTCGAACTAATACGGTAAATAAAACTATCAGTTATCATCAACACGAGTTATTCAGTTATCATCATTTTATCATAGTTATTACCACAGATATAAATAAATGATAAAATATTATGTTCGACTGATAAATTGTCCCGAATTCTGAACAAATTGTCGCACTGTATTAGTTCACAAACCACCACCGTAACAAAATAGTTCTATAAGTCAAATTGGGAAAAAAGAACATTCTGTCTTCACTTGATAAGGTACCGTTTGGCATCCTGTATATTATCTTAATTCGTGGATAAAACTATCAAATTATTCCAAGATAGGTATAACTTTTTTTATCGTATTTATTTTTATATTTGTGATAACATAAATTCGATTTAAATTATCCGTTTGTACATGCTAAAGTACCAATTAATTTTTCATTTCTTTTTTAAAAACATTTTCAGTTTATCAAAAAAATTAAAAATAATAAATAAATAAATATAATAAAAATTACATAAATAAAATTCATCTTTATATATTGGAAATAACTTGATAACACAACCACAAATACTGCTTGAGCTTGACTAAGGTAATTCCCTAAAAACCCGACTTTATGAATTTAAAAATTGTAAAGTATTTAATCATATATATATTATTATATGGCAGACAAAACGATATTATGAAATTATATTAAATAAATATTTAAACATTTTTACATGTTTAAATATTGATTTTTCCAAAAATGTAGATAAAATTTCCAATTTTTAACCACTTAACAAGTGTAGTGTTATCTTAAAAAAAAGTACCTATAGTGTATAAATACATTTATATAAAAATATTATTATTATAAACATATATTGTATTTATTTATATAAAATATATATATATATATATATATATATATATATAGTAGCTAGCTCAGTTGTTATAACTGAAACACGCAAAATAGTAAAATCATATTTGTTATTTCCAATTTTGTGAATAATAGGTTGATTTTTGGATATGACATATGAAATATTTATAATTTAATTATTACTTCTTTATGAGTTATTTTATTTACATATTTATATAAAAACTTAAAATAAAATTGACCAAAAATAAAAAATGGTCTTGATATGTATTTGTATTTTACTAATTAAATACTTTTTACCTCGAGGTATGGAATTTACCGGTAAAATTTAGGTAAACTTCAGAAATCGGTAAATTATATATATTGTAAAGTGAATTTTGTGAATTAATTTTTATAATATTTCATAACCTCATTAACCAATATTTTTACAATTATTTAGTGATTTATAATTTTTTAAAAATGTTTAGTTTTTTTTATCATTTTTATTGCCTACTTCTAAAATTCATCAATGAAAAGGACATATGAAATTGTACTATTATATTTTAGTATATTAAACATTTTATTAGGCTAAACAAAAGTTATTACACTAGTAAAAGCAATTAAGATGAGGAGTGACTCGATCTTAAGTACTGCAAAAAACCATTG
Organism: Pemphigus obesinymphae; assembly: GCA_025469235.1. Classification (NCBI taxonomy): domain Eukaryota; kingdom Metazoa; phylum Arthropoda; class Insecta; order Hemiptera; family Aphididae; genus Pemphigus; species Pemphigus obesinymphae. The sequence continues at coordinate 27,079 of JAIPRL010006020.1, read as the reverse complement.
GTAAAATTCCAGTAAATTTCCATTTACCTGTAAAATTTATCGACCTCACGTCTCTAATTACGTCCTATTAAGTTTAGAAATACAAGTTTTATTTATTTAATTTTAATTGTGTACAATTATGCATAATATAGGTACTCTGTATTTTTGTATCGATATATTATTATATTTTAATTTGGATCCCTTGGGATATGTTTATCCTCACTAGTGATGTTATTGCGATGTTTTTAGACGATAATTTAATATATCTCGTCGAAACCGTTTGAACGCGATCACAACGTTACGACTTTAAATGAGTATAATAATAATTATTATGTTATACTCTTCCTCGTCTGCAGTCCAGACAAGCGTCGACGGAGTTGGGAAAAAAAATTTAAACATTTCATTGTCGGCGACAGAAACGGAAACAAAAAAATAAATAAAATGATAATAAACTCGTCTCAATATCGTGCGTGCGTTATGTGTCAAGAACCCCGTCGACGCCAGTGTTATAATAGATAATCGTCGCGATGAGGCTACGCGCGCGTTGGTCAATGGTCATTTTTACGCGTATACATTGATAATAATTAATAAAATTATATTTTCGGTTAGTATTATATATATTATTATACAAATATTAAACAAATCAATGAACTAATTTAATATTTTGAAGTAATCATTAGAATATTTTGGAAGAATATGACGACATATCATAGCGCAAAACTCCGAAGTAACCAACAGAATCATGATGTAGGTAGGTATATAATATATATGAATAGCCATATAGCCTATATAAGTACATTATACTGCATACTAACAAGTAAAAAAATTTTAAATTTTAATTTAAAAATGTATGACGACTAGTTATACTTTTTAACTCAATTATATATTTAACTATAATAACTAATTAACTATTAAATTTAACTGGAAAACTTAAAAATATGTATATGAATATAATTAATTTATTATGTAAAAAAAAAAGTTGAAAAGAATTTTCGTTAAAAAAGTGATTTGTTTAATACTAGAAGTTTTATGTTTAAATACAATTTTTATATAAATTAATAAATTATAATAGGTACTTAGTAATACTAAATACTACTTAGTACCTAAAAAAAAGTATTTAAATAGTATTAAAAAGTATTCTAAAAGTATTTCCGATTCCATGAAGAATCGATGAATCGAGAATTGCACGACGATACGCCACATCCACGATACGACATAAACGGCAGGTGCAAAAGTAATTGGGTTTAAGTATTGATATTTTCAAAAAAAAATAAAAAATTATTTATTTACTTTTCTACGAAGTACCTTAACCTACACCTAAAATAAATATATGTCTCATATAAGTTTCAGAAATATTGGATTTATAGTTTAATCAAAAACATGTTTTCAACTCCAGGTGCCGCCCTTAATAAAATTTCAATTTAACCTAACATAATTTTTTCTCCATTAACTTCGTTTTACGGGTCGAAAAAAAATTGGAACTCTCCCAGCCTTTTATAATATATAATAATAATACTCTCACTATACCTACACAGGTTATTATTTTTAATATGTTTTCGGTATTCTATTATGGACCGAATTGGAACAAATAATATATATGGGTACCTACTCTAAATGCAACCACATGCATATTTATACATGGAAAATAGAGATATATTTAATATTGATATAGATATAAAAATAAAAATTTTGTTTTCTACTCACTTGACTACATTTTTCAATATCTTTTATTCGTATACAGGTGTGACGTAATATAATATTATATAGTATACATTGTATCTAAATATTAATAAATATAATATTACATTATATTTTCTATTTGTTAAACCGGTTACGAGAAAATATATTTTTTTAAATCTGTGCTTTATCTTTGTTACCATAATTTATACGTTCCCAAGTCTTCCATTTATTATTATTTTTCAATATACACATGCATCATACGACATGTGTATGTATGTGAAAAGGGTCATTCGCTTGAATTTTATCGGGAAGGGTAGATAATATATATTATAATATATTTTAGCATGTTCAACGTAGTATATAAGATAGCTGATAAATAAAAAAACATTTTGAATATTTAAATTATTTTGGGGGAGGTTGTCCCCCGGGCCCCTTCTGACGATGACCACGACATATAATATTTCATAACGCGTATATAATAATATATTATAGTATAACACATCTGGAATCACTTTTAATTTATATTTTAACGTTTTCTCGATTTAATAAATTTAACATATTAATATTAATATTAACATATAATATTCGACTACAGTGTTATATATATTATTATTTATATACATTTTTTTTTTTTTGTCAAACTTTTTAGATTCTTGACGAAAAGCTATATAGCACTAATAACGAGTGCATTATTGAAATATTCTTGCAAAATACGTATTCTGTGTGATCGTATATTATAAGTTTGATTAATTTTTTCATTAATTTAACCCCAACTTGTTGAATAACATATTTTTATTTTATAATGTCAGTTTTAACTAATACCAGAAAAAAATTAATTAAATGTTATATAGTGAAAGTTGTATATAGAATCACAATATTTTACGACGTAGCCGAGTACAATATGTGCGAAAAAACTAAACACATAACAAAATGCAAAAATTATCATAACTATATGTATTGGGAGAGAAAAGGTTCAATTATCATTAACAAAAAATATATTCAAGCAGGTTTTAAAAAAACCTGAATTTGTTAATATTGTAATATTTGTAATTGAATGAAATATCTAATTAATACAATATGACAAATGTCGATGTATCTTTATATTATGTATTATATGAATAATAAAGTGAGGAAAGCCCACTCTGTTGGTTTGCTAAATTGTTGATTCTACTAATACGTAATTGTTACTTAATTTGTGTTAATTTACTATAATTGCATACGTAATTTATGTGACTTAATACATTTATGTATAGAACCCTAAAACCAAAAAAACAAATAAAAATTCTATCCATGGAACAGCAATGAATTGAGATGATAGACACGCGGATGTACAGAAGTCAAGAAATAAATACTTTTTAATTGTGTTAGATTTCTTGGTTTCTGTTTTACTAGTAAGTATATATATTTTTTTTTGTTTTATAATCCAGAGATTGAATTATAAAAAACTATTTACAACGAATTCCCTCTCCCTGTTTCCCTGTCGTTCGTCACCTCTTTAAGCTCCCTGTATGAAGTGACTGCTCTTGCGTCCTTTATTATTTGGCTGATGTATTTTGTTCCGAATCTTTTCCTTCTATAATTCATTCAGTTATTAAACTGCATAATTCATCATCATGCCTCAACGTGTATTGTAGGTATATGATTAACTAATTGTAAAGGTACAGTCGATTGTCAAATCATCAATTTCTCTATAGAAACTATATGACAATGAATCGACAGAACAGACAAACTACAGACGGACACATATATAAGGAATATAGAAACATAAAATCTAAATCATTCATACATATATCAATCATCTTCTAATTTCTCGTCCAATCGTTATATTCATTATGTTCATAACACTCATACACACAAAAACAGGACAAAAAGATGTAGCATTCAGAAAGAACATATTCTACTTCATTTTATTATAATCAGACTTGGGTAGTATTCAAAATACTTTTTAAATACTTATTTTTTTAAAATATCCAATACATTATTTGAATTATTTTAAAAGTATCTTGTTTTTTGAAAAAAAGTATACCTTTAAGATTTCAAATATATATATATATATATAATATATTTAATATATTTAAGATAATATTTTTTAGTATGTATCTGTCAAACTCCAATGTGAATTGTTCATTGAGAATTTAAAATAGTTAGACCTCCTCAAACACACATTGTTGACTCTTTATGTTAGATTGAATAATAATTTAATGAATATACTTAATATTTTCCTCACTAAAATTTAGTATGTATAAATAAGTAAAACTATTCATATAGTATTCGAATACATATTCTGAATAATTTAAACTTTAAAATGATTTTGGCCAAGTCTGCTTTATATTAACAGCATTGATATCATCGACATCATGATTATTATAACTCACATATAAATGTTTAACAATAAATAAACATTTTGTGAACAAGTGTTATATTATTATATAACATTATATTTCATTCAATTATTCATTTTTTAATTATTACGAATGATAAGTTAATAATATAACAAAATTAAAAAAGCTTCAATAGTAAAATCATCCTTTATGAATGATTATTTGAATTTAGATGGAAAAAATATATAATATCATTTTATGTAATTATAATTTATATTTTCTACTATCAATTGTTTTGGTTAAATTAATTTTGTATACACTATTAGATTGATAAGATAGTAATTTGAAATCTGTTTTTTTTATGATCAAATATTACATGATTATATTTTCATTTGAAGTATAGTAGTGTGAATCAACAAATAATTAAAATGAAAAACATAAATCTACAGTATGTAGTTACTAATAAGTAAGAAACGGATTTATATGCACAAAAAACCCTCAAAATATCCATTTAAAAATACTATAATATGCTACAAAATATACATTTAAAATTTACAAATATGCATTAAATATGTAAAAATAGTTTAAAAAGTTAAAAATATGCAAAATATGCAAAATAAAATCGATATTGTTTTATTATAAATGATATAAATTCTGCATATTTCTTGACAGATAAAGTCTAATTTATTATACACTGGAAACTTGTTACCTACTTGTGATTTTAAAATTTTAGCAGGTATTCAAAGACAGTAATTTCACACATTTTTAAAGCGGAAAATAAGAACACGCGAAAATATAACTTAAAAACAAAAATATACATTACATATGCAAAACAAGTTAAAAAAGTTAAAAATATGCAAAATATGCAAAATAAAATTATTGCGATTTTAATATGAATGAAATAAATCGTGCAAATTTTTTATCAGATATTAAATAGCTTATTCTAATAACCATATGCATTTACATATATATATATCCGTTCCCTACTAATAAGTTATAACGCTTTATGTATGTTTTTACAATTTTGAAAATAGTTTTCCTTTAGTCCAATCGAACATTTGGAATAAATCTATATTCCCCATTCATGTAGAATGTAATTAATAGTGTCATTATGTATTATGTCGATAAATTTAAATTTATTAGTTTCGAACATTAGATTCATTTAGTTATTCACAGACTAATAAATACAACTTACAATATCAATTAACTGAAAATGGATAGAATTTTAATTAGGTGTACAGTACACATATATTTTTAATATTGGTTCAATATTTTCATTTAATCAATAGTATTGTACATAATAAATAAATAAGCTAACGTAATATATTATATTACTCTATATTTGCTAATTACAAATAGGTATTTCAATATTTATATAATGTACCTATATGTATATATAGTATAGAATATGCCTTTTTAAAAATGTATCACATTTTACTTTATATATTATTTACCTATAACTAATAATATATAATTATAATTTATAGGTACCTAAACACTACTCTTTGATATGTGTTTTTTTTTTTTTGGTATTTCTTTTATCACGTTTCCACGGTTTCAAAATGTAACTTAATATTTGATAAGTTATTGCTTTGAAGATTCTAACTTATGATTATAGATCTAATATACTCGTAGTTATATTATAAAAATAGGCTATGCTATATACAGGTAATTTTTTAAATTTCTAGACAGTTTTCGAAATACCATTTATTTATGTATTTTGTTATTTGTAAAAAAAAATTTTTTTTTAATGTACAAATAGTAATAAATGTAAAGTTCAAATAAAACCGAATTTTAATATATCAAGTAATGCACATATATTATTGTTGAACAATGAACCTAATCATATTAATTGATAATAATAAAATTATTTAAAATATTTACTTAAAAAAATCGTAGGTCTATATGGTAAACATGTATAGGCAATTTTATAAATTATAATAATCTAATATATTTTTTTTTCTATTTACCTATAACAAATGAGATGTATCTACTTAAAATATTTTAATAACCTAAAACCGTGAATTCAAAAAAAAAAGTATCTACTATTTAGCTGTATATATACGGAAGGAATCCGTATTTTGTGTGCATGTAGAATAGTCGTTTATCGTCCTATTAATTCCCGCATTTTATAGATTATTTCAATTAATAAATAATGATACGACGACAGTACGACAGACATCTGGTTAATATAATAAATAAAATCATACGACATAGAAAAATTGTTTGAAAAATATTCACTGAATTCAGGCAGTTATAATGGCGCTATTTGAATTATTTTTCAAGTATGAGTAATAGTTTTGGAGCAGACCGTTTTCAAACCCAAAAATATCTATTCAGCTATTAGATTTTCTATGTTTTATTTTTTATATATAATATATTGATATAGTATTGTGCACTATAATCCTCCAAAATTTCAATTTTATTATCCAGTTTAACCGTAAAATGTCTTTGAAAATATTTTTTTTGTTCTGTAACACTTAGTGCGTATTCTACAAATCGGGTATCTCCCCCCCCCAAAAAAAAACCGTTTTTTTTGATAGGTACTGTTTTATGGTTTACACATGTCCATTTTAAAAGTGAAGGTGTCTCGCCCTTCATACACCCTGACCTTGCCAAAAAAACGCTCCTGATTAAAGTAGGTAGGTATTCCAGCTATAACCACTGGCGTAATTCAAAATGTCTTATGAGAGGGGGATATCAAATAATACTCCAAGGCAGACCCGTGGGGGCTTTGCTCCAACACCACCCTTTAAAAAACATTGATAACTCATCACATATTAATATAATATTTTTTTTATTTTACATAATAATTTACAATAATATTGGTAAATTTCTTGGCCTTTTTGCCAGTACATCGATGACTTCATCAATTGAAAATTCGATATTCTTCTAAATAGCAACATTGCATTGAAAATTAAGGCGATTCTTGAAACAAAATAAATTAACAATTAACAATTACTTATTATGTTTTAAGAAAATTATTATTTTTAAGTACAACCATTAGTTATAGTTACCTCTGACATACTGTTTCGAAGATAAGTTTTTATTATTTAAGACTAGAAAACATCCTTTCTGGCGTACTGGTAGTCACTGGCAGTGTACATAGTATCTTCAAAATAAATGTTATATTAGGATAATTATCCCTGTTGCACATATTTAGTGCTTTAATTCCAGTTTTTGGAATAGTAAGTTTTTCTAGTTTTGTCTTCCACAATTTCAATTCTGCTATTTAGTTGTGTATATCCAAAATAGTTGAATATAACTCGAGTAATTTTTTAAATAACTTTTCATCAGTAGAAGATAATGTATTACAAAATAGACTTTGAAATCCTATAAGAATAACATGAACATTTAAAATTTAAGTTTGAACTTCGGTAATAAATAGTAGATAGATGCAAATCTTTTATATTATTACAAATTAAAATTAAAAATAATGTAATAATTGAATATACCTTCAAAAATATTAGAATGGGCTGAAAATCTTTCTTCTAGTTGATTTATAAAATAGTCTAGGTATGGTATAAATACTAATACTTTATAGTATTCTTCAACACTTAAAGTGGAATCTGGATTTGTTCGATTTACTTGTTGTTTAGTTATTCTTTTGGTGCTTAAGTCAAGGTCTATAATTACTGACATTTTCTGTTGAATAAAATGTATAAAATATCAAATTATTTTATATATAAATAAATCAATATGCATACTCTTGCTGGAATAAACAATTTGTGAAATTCATTATCATAATTTATTCTGACTTTTTTTAATACGTTAATTATATCTTCAACAAGACATACTGCTGCTTTCAAATCAATTTTTTCTTTTTAAAGTTTTTATTTCTTTTTTTTGCACAATAATAATCCAAAAGAAAAACCAACTGAAAAAAATATAATATTAAATTCAGTTAAATAAATTGTTCTATTAATTACTTGTATAACTTGTAAGGATATAAGAAATTCTGAATCGATAGCTTTTAATAGTAGCTTAGTGTCAGTTACTGTGGAATCACAGTCATTCCAATTAATAATGATTTAAAAAATCAATTATATTGATAACTTATTAATGAAATTTTAAAATTATTATCGTTTTATTTTTAGCTCGTAATAATATATAAATTTGTATTTAAACTTAAAATTAAGATAAAAAACAACAAAATATAAATACATAAATACGGCATATGGAGGGATTTATTCCCCATATCCCCCCCCCTCGTAATTATGCCCCTGGCTAAAACATTATATAATATGACGTAAATCGTGTAAATAGTGTATTCGTGTGTGAATATGTTAAGCAGCGGTAGCTTTATAATAATAATAAGATTATAATAACGAAATATGAATCAGTGAAGAATACAACGATTTGGAATTATAGAAACTTACAAGGTATTGGTATAGGTATACTTACCAAAATATACGATTTCACCTAAATACGTAGAGGGGAGCATAGAAGCATAGAAGACACGCACTATGTAGATACATACATAATCTATATAATGTATTTGTATGAGTTTGGGTAGCTTTTTACCTGGTGAGCGGTTTAACACACGGAGTTTTGGGTGGATGTTATCTGGTTATAATTTTTACCCAACTGATAGCCTCTTTAGGTAAAACTTAATAGCCTGTCTGGATACTCTAATTACTTTAATGACTAACCCTCGCCAGCAGTTGTTTACTTATGGGCTATGACTTTGGATAGTATTACCATGAATACAAATAAAACAATAACGCCATAAAATGTAAATCGATTAATTTGCAAAAAAAAACATAAAATTTACATTTTAACTTCCGTACGATTCACTATATTTTTTAAAAATATATATATTATAATTTATACCTTAGTATAAATGTTTTATTTTAATGAAATTAACATAATTAATATATTGGTTAGATCGTATCGGTTCCGATTATAATATATTACCCATATACATTTTTAATTCATATACAGACGTTTTTTTTATTGAGGTATCTACCCAGTTTTAATCGATTAATTTAAATTCCTTTTTCAAATTCATAATATACTAGGTATAAACCCTATAGTAGACAGCCAGAGATAGCGATTATAAAAATAATTATGTGCAGTTTGAAAAATATTTTTAATAAAACCATTATACATTAAAATTTAACTCTTTCAATGTTTTAATAAATTACAGTACCGTTTACATATTGGCAGTGTCTGTTAACTATCAAAACTTTTTTGAATTTATAATTCATATATTTTCTTCAAATTTTAATTGCAAAATAATGAAAAAAAATTTTTAATGTTATACCAAATATAAAAGTTATGGTATAATATTGACTTTTAAGTTTTAGTAGAATCGACTTCAAATAAACCGCAAAATAAAAACTATATTGTTTACTATCCCTCGAGAAGGCATTTAATATGCCTACTGTAAATGATTAAACTTTAAATTTTAAAGTCGACCATGTGCATTTCCATAAATACTTTTTACTAAAAAATTTAAAGAAATTTGAAATATATTGAGTTAAACCCAATGCTTAGAACCAGGAAAATGTACTCGAGTTTCATGTTTAGAGTATTAGATGTATGTATTTCAGTGTTATAATATCACTATTGTTAGTAGTTATTTGAGTGTTTATAACTGTTATATATTATTTAGATTAATATTTATTAATACGGGTGTTAAATGTTGAAGGTTGAGTAAGTAAGTACCTAGTAGGTATGTAATAAAAGGGAATCCTGTACAAGTCTAAGATTAACATATTTGAATAGTTACTATTCTGAGAAATTGCATTCTTATTATTATAATACAAAAATATTAAATATAATATTGTTATGCATTTATCAATATATTATTAGCAAAATCGCATTCAACTCAAATAATACATATAATAATACCACATTTATTTTGAAATTTAAAATTTATTCGGGTTTGATTGGGTTACTTAATCCAATTTTATTCGGGTCGTGGGTAACTCTAGTTTTTTTTTAAATAAAAATCATTCTTGATCATTTTTAAGGGATTTTGGGGGTATTAATTTGGGTTTTCCACGAAGTCTTTCCTATTTAATTTTTCTTTCATTTCACTTCCTTCTGCTCTCCAAACATGCCTAATTGATTGTATTATTTTGTTTTTTACAAAGGCCACAACATTGGAATGTTTAAATCTTCGTTATATCTAATATCATATTGTTATGTACAGGTATTGTAGTATGGGTCATCAATCCTTCTTAACACTTTTCTTTCCAATATTATAATAGTTCCTTGTTATCTCCTTTTGTCATAACCCATGCTTTACATCCATCATAGATTAAAATAAGTCTTAAATGAACATTTAATTTTATGATATATAATTTTATATTTATTATTGTCTAAAAATATGTAATTTATAATCAAATATTCAAAATAAAATATTTATTTTAGAAGGGGAAAATCTACTAATACTAATTATCTATATATTGGACATACCTATATTATAATGTAAACCGTAAACTATAGTATTAATTTATATAGGTACAACCTATTAACTTTTACGAAATAGATATTTAGTATTTCATAAATTGTTTGCCAATCATGAATCGTATGATATGTCGTATATTGCATTTCAGTATAAATAATCTTAACGTGTTATAACCATGACTAAAACATATAATTACCAATCGGATAATTAATCATTATTCGTATATAATGTAATAGAAAATTTTTATTGAAAACTATATTTTGGATATGTTAATGAATTTTTATAATCACATAGCTACAGCCAATGTGAAGACACGAACCCTAACATTATTAGTTACATTCAATAATGGATAATAATGGGTAATCAACGTACCCGCACAGATAAAATTGTGTATATCAGAAAAATGTTCAAAATTATGAATTATAAAATCATTAAAATTTTTTATCCGAGTTAACAATAGTTTTATGGAATAAAAATTTTTGCAAACAACTTATTTTTATTAAAAGCACTTAAAACTAACGAGTTTTAATAAAAACTATATATTTGAAAATTATAACTATTTTAAGTATGAACAAGCACTGTGTTAGCAATTGGCAAAAGTACAATTTCTACAATAAATAAATAAATGATGTTAAACAAAATTTGTAATGGACTACTCGTAATTCTATACGTATATACAATCTTATGATTTTCATTTTAATTTTGTATTTATATTATATCATCTATTTTATATAATTTATTTTTATTTTTCTCGAAACATTTTTCATATAAAATTAGATTATGAGAAAATATTTTTTTTAAATTAAATAATTGTAGCACAGTATATATTTTATAGAATATTGGTAATTAAAAAATTATATTACACAGTACACTGTATTATAATTATATATTAAAACGCAAAAGCTTTTACCAAATAATCAATACATTTTGATTTGAATCTCCCAAACAGTTGGTAGGATCACAAATTATACAATAATTTTTTTATAGATCATACCATATTGAATACATTTATATGAAATTAATTTTTGTAAGTTTAAAATAATCAACATTTAAAAATCAAAATGCACTCGAAACATAACTATGTTAAGTTATACTTCAAATTATTTTCTTGTAATCGATATTTTGTATATATTGTGATATTTATTCTTTTATCCGATTAATGTCTGCTATATATTAGTTTAAAATCCTTTATATTGACTAAAAACTTGAAACATAATTATTAATTTAGATAAAGTTATAAAATAGTTGGGAGAGAAGACGAAGGAGAAGTAGAAGAGATAGAGTTATAATTTAAATTATGTAATGTACAGTAAAATGAATTTTAATTTTGACCTATTATTTTAATTTTTTAAATTATTTACTCGTTATTAATGCAACACCAATATGTTAAAAATTATTTAAAAAACATAAATAGGTAGTATATGATTTCAATAGTAGTGTGCTATAATTAAAATAATATATATTTTTTTTAATTAAAATATTTATGTAATACAAAATTTAAACCAAAAACCAATGGTCTTAATATAAGTGTAAAATAGATAGACTGCATTAGATTGACTGATGTTATAGCAATATATAACAGCGAAAAATAAACATAAATCAAATAACATATTAACAAACTTATAGATTACTCTAGACGAACTTCAATTGAAAGTTAATGCTAAAAAGACAAAAACAATAATAATTGACATGAACAATGTAAAGGAGTTATGAATAATAGTGATGGGAATTAATCGAATGTTCGAATAGATCAGTAAGTATTCGAATATTTCATAATTATAATTTCTATCGAAAAATTGCATTAAAGAAATGAATAATACTATTCGAACAAAATAATTTTTAAGATAAAGAAGGTACACAATAAATAAATAAAGTAACAATAAGTATAGCGAAATGCCATTTACCGAATACAAACACACACTATACAAAACACAGAAAAAGTACAGGCATTTTACTATCTAAGTAAATATGTTAAAAAAGTTAATAGGTAATACAAAACGACATCTTTTAACAAATAGACACATATCAATTAGAATAAGGATGCTTATTATTAAAACGTGTTATTATATGAAATTAAGACTTGAACTCGTACTACACATGATACAAATAAAATAGTAGCGATATAAATATGTAGGCCTGGCGAGTTATGAAAATTAGCTAAATGGGGAATAAATCAATATGGTACAAGAGTCTAGACAGATTATTAAAATAATAAGAAACTAGATAAATTAAATGCATTGGACATATTACGCGGCACGCCGGCACAACAATATAGTTTTGAATATATGGATATAATAAAATGTAGAGAAAAATAAATGCAAGTCAGGCTAAAGTCATATCAAATTTAAGTCGGGTGTATGTACATAACTTTGCTCACTGTTCGCTTTTTGTGAGATAATGAAAAGAGTAATAAAAATATAAAAATATAGAAGATTGGCTATAGCAACAAAACGATAACTTTAATTTAAAAAATCATGCTATAGAACATAATATGTACATATAGTATAATATATTGGTATATGACTGTATTAATAAATTTAAAAAAAAATAAAACAAATCATATGTGATGGGAGGGGGTATTTCGGGCTTACTACGATAATGCTTATTTATATATATATATATTTTTTTTTTTTTTGCTAAAAACAACTTTTGGACCATTAAAATTGATTCAATCTCTTCATATTTACTTTTTTTCTAAAATTAAATGTTATCACAAATGTTTGAAATACCCATGTTACTTTAAAAAGATCCATTTTCGATTTTCTCAAAAGTTTTTACGAGAAGAAAAAAACTACCAAAGCATTACGGGGAGAACCTGGAGAGGTTTGTCAAAATTAATTACGGTTATTTTCTCGTCATTTCTAATATTATGTTCCTAGAATTTATAAACTTGAATCTTTTCAACATTTCCTGTATCACAACCGTATCCAGTCTGACAAGTGGAGTGCTTATTTATTTTGACAGTATTTCAAACGCATTTTCATATTTAGCTTACACGAATGCATATTTTTTAATTATTTTTTTATATCACTATACTGGTGTATAATGTGGTGGCGTGGTGCATTATATTAAGCTTATTTATTTGGACCATTTGCGGTTACGGTAAACGAATATGATCATATGCTGACATTACTGCATAGTGCACATGAACATGCTTGTTTTGACAGTGTTGATTCATTTTTATCGTATACGGTTAGTGCACGTAATTTAAAACAATGAAACCATTTGACAGAATATCGTTCCGACGTCGTTTTTCTCAAAACTACTCGAATACTACACATACGAATAGCTTTTAAATACAATTTCCAGGGAGAAAAATATAAAAACATTCAAAATATACATCATCGGTTCTTTTATATCCAAAAAAAAAAAAAAAAGGACTGAAATACTAAAATATATATTATTAAGTATTAAAATATGGATTTACCAATATTATTATATATTACATAATACTTATAGAAGCTCTTATTTTATAAAGAACCCATACTATAATATGCATTATTTGTTAGATGCCCATACATTTTCCCAAATAATCAATTTACTGAAAGATCATTTCACATTATCAAAATTTTGAATCCACTTATAGTTTCATGAAAACATGAAAGATTTTTGGAAAGGAATAAAATATTAACATGTACATTATTATAACGTATAAATATAAACTTATAAATAATGGGTAGATCTTCAAAACAGAATAAGAACAATAACTTTTATTTGAGCTACATCATGTACTAGGAAAATGGACGATTTCTAGATTTTTTTACAACAATAACTCACAACGTTATACAACGTTATATGATAATTTAGTCTAGATATAATAATTCATCATTATTTTAATTTTTAAATGTACTAATTCTTTTTTACTTTCTATTATATTGAAGAGTAACAAATACAAATACAATTTTATTTTGTATAAATTATGTTCATGATCTAGTTATATAATATTTAAAAAAGGGAAACAAATAATATAATAGATACCTATTTAATACATTATTTCATAATTTAATGTATATAATTTATACATATTTATATCCTGTCATAGTTTTTTAAATTAAAAAAAAATATATTTTTGTGAACAATACCATTAGTGAAAAAAGTCATCGAGAAAGTGGATTCGGGATTTTTAATTTCGTGAAATGGTCCTTCGGAAAAATGATCATTCCAAAAAACGTATTTACTATTTGGAAAAATGTACGATAATTGTACTGTACACCTATAATATAGTATAGGGACCAAATCATAACACAGCCCGATAAAAAAAATTTTTTTTTTGGTACCTAAAATGTTACCTTAAATGGTACCTTAAATGTTTGAACTGATTTTTATTATGTTTGATATACTGTTTTCAAATATGTATTCAATTTCTTTTTATCAGCTCTACTTTTGTGATTCAACATATCTATGTTCTATGAACCATGTTATCAAACAAGTTATTATTCAATACATTATTATTATTTATTAAAATATTTCTTTTATTCGGAAAAAAATATATTATAATCGAGATTTAGCATTAACATTTCATTATTTTTTAATGTTTAAGCGTAAAGTTCTTTGTTATCGGAAAAAAAATGGTATCTGACCGAAGAATTTGTATACATAACTCTGATGTGTTTTGCTATATATGTGGTGAATACACTTTTAAAAATACCAGAAAAATCATTACAGATTTTATTAAAAGAACTTATCTTGCATACTTTGGCGTTGAGCTCGGTGGCCAAGATAAGATTTGGGCTCCACATATTGTATGTAAAATTTGTAACAAACACCTACGACAGTAGACTAATAGGAAAAGGAGTGTAAAATTCGGTTTCCCAGTAGTGTGGAGGAAACCCATAATTGTTTTTCGTTAATATGTAAGAAGATTTTTGATAAAAATTTGTTTTCCTGAATATTTTCCATCTGATTGCTTTAACTCAAAGTGAAGTTTTAAATATGTACTTTTACATAATGAAAATAAATATGGGTCAATACCCATTGATCACGTAACTAAAATGAAAGAAGAGTATAATAAAAAAGCTTTGGTCATTGATAAAATTAAATTTCATGAACATCAATGAGTTATTTGTGTGGACTTGAAAATGGTGATTTTTCTTCTTGGTCAGCAAGGAGGCTTCACAAAATATCCTTGCTTTTTATGCCTAAGGGATAGTAAAGCCAAATACGAACGCTGAAGAATAAAATAATGGCCTATGAGAGAAAACATGATTGTTGGAGAGAGAAATGTCATTCGTGAATCTTTAGTTAAACGTAGTCGAATGGTCATGTCTTCACTGCATATAAAACTAAGTCTAACAAAATAGTTAATTAAAGAGCTCTTGATCAGGATAGATCTTGTTTTCAGTACATAGGACAAAAAATGCCTGGAGTAATTTCAGAAAAATTGAGAACTCAAATTTTGGATGGTCCTCAAATCAGACAGCTTATAAATGATCATCACTTCGTGAATTCCATGGATAAAACAAAAAGAAAAGCACGGGACTCATTTATCCTTGTTGTTCAAAACTTTTTGGACAATCACAAAGCTAACAATTATGTTGATGTAGTGAACAGTATGCTTATAAACTTCAGAGAACTTGGATGTAATATGAGTATAAAGGTTCATTACTTACACAGCCTCTTAGACCGTTTCCCTAAAAATTTTGGTAATGCAAGTGAAGAACAAGGTGAACGCTTTCATCAGAATCTAAAGACAAGGAAGACCGATACCAAGGTAGATGGAATATTCATATCATGGCAGATTACTGTTGGAATCTGCAAAGAGACTGTACTAACAAAACTCATTCAAGAGTTTCAAATAAAAAAAGAGTTTTCAGGGTGATACAAAATAAATTTTTCATTTGTGTAGATATGATTTTTTTGATATATATTTTTTAATAAGTTATTTTAATTTTAAGTAGTATAAAATATGGTTTTCCAATTAATTTTTAAATTAATCTGAATAATATCATATTATATATGATTCAATATAGTAAAATATTTAATTTTTCATGGAATGATTTAGACCTAAAAACTTGATAAAATTAAGAGTACTTCTAATATTCCTATCCTAATTCTGAAAATATATTAAGATTCTGTTGGTTAATTACTGGAAAATGTTCGGAACAATAACTTGATCAAATTATGTTTTATTTTCATTAATAACAAAGGTTTGTAAAATTCCAAAAATTAAATCCCTGTCTTATGCAATTTTCATCAAAAATCTAAAATTTCTGTTTCCGACATTTTCTAGTAAATAACCTAAAGAATCTTAATATATTTTCAGATTTAAAATCGGAAAATCCCAAATGTCTTTAATTTTGTCAATCTTTTTAATCTAAATCAATGAAATTATACATCACTTTCAACGGGCTCAATACAAATAATTTCGTTTTTCGGTTACATGTGGTTCTAATATTAAAACTTATCTCTAGAATGTGGCATATTTATGGAAGAAAAGAGGTGTAAAATTGTGGTGAAAGAGATGTACGACGTTTTCTCCGTGAAAGCGTATGTACTTTGAAACGCTACAGTCGGCTTAGCGTCTACAGTCTAGACAATGAATAATGATCACCACTGTTAGAAATTGTTTCTTTTAAAAGATCTCAAGTACTTACACCTATGTATATACTGTATAATACACTATAAAACATCAGTCTCGAACTCTCGACCATTTAAAAAAAATTTTTAACGACTATCTAGTGTCTATCTAAGTAACCTACATAGGTAACCTATATGTTTTTACCGCTAATATTATTTTCTAAATATCAGATTTACGTAAATGGTTTTTAATTTATTATTAGAATAACATTTTGTAATTTTTATTTTGAATTCTTAATAATTAAAATTAAGTTAAGAATATATATGTAATTATAGCTAGCACAAAAGTAGGTATAACAATATAAAATTAATACTTTTATTAATACTTTATTTTTATATATCTATAACTAAAAACATTGCATTTTAATTCAAAGAATATTAGTGTATTAGTCTTTATAGTATATACTCGTAAAAAATTACCGAAATGTATTCAAATAATTACAAAATACACTACTTACACGTTGTATTAAAACGTATAATATATCTTGATTATTATCAACTCGAATAAAATAGACTTAATTAACTTTTATTTATATGTTTGTTTTACTGTTTCATACAGTTATATCTACTCTTTTAAAATGGCTAACTATATAGAACCTTTTGGGTCAATTTAGTATTTTCCAACCCTTCGTGCGAAGCATTCTCAAGGGTACTATTATCAATATCATTACCTATATGGTTACGTTCTAGGGACAGCAATGATTTTTCACATTCGAATGTATTTTACCTCCTACGTACATGATTTACCTCATTTTTTTCTTTATTCTCGCTTTTTTGTTTGTTGTGCATGTATAAAACGATTTTATTCAGACTTAATGTTTATAGTTTACACAATTCGGAACGCTTTTTTATTTAATTTTATTAAAAAAAAATATTTTTACTTTAATTAACTATATTTTAGTCTACAAATGAAAATATTATACAGAATAATGATGGATAATATCGTACGATATCATGGAGAGCATCAAGAGCAAATGCCAAATAAGTTTGATTCTTAGATATCTTGAGTAATATTTTTAAGTTCACTCGACTCAATCATTTCAACTGATGATACTTCTTATTGAAGAAATTTTTACACTATTCATTCGAAGTGAATAACATTCATTCTAATAAACAATAGGTACCTATTATCCCTATACTAGTGTATATATGTATATTTTTTACTGAAGTATTTAGTGGTAAAATTACACAATTTTTTAAAATTTTATTTAAAGTATAAAAAAATGGTTTAGAAGCATTACAAAATTAGAAATTATTGATAAAACAATTATTATTATTAGTATTACTATTAATATGTAACAGATATTCATACGTATTTATCAGTACGTATTCATGACGCAATACCGAATAGTGAAAATGACCCAAGGTAGAAAAAATGTCTTAAGACTGAAATCAAATATTGACGGATCAGTCATACTGAAATAGTTTTATATAAATTTTTATATAAATAGTTTTAATTATACGGTAATTTTTTGTTCAGTTTTAAATTTTAATGAATCAGAAGAAATGAAATGTTAAACTAAGATATATATCTAATCCCTGATTAAGATTTTGTTGTAAGACACACTCTCAGACTTTAATAATATGATTTATCTCTAACACGGTTCATGGAAAAACAAATGTTATGGCTATTATATTGACTCTATGGGTAATAGGCCATTTTTAAAATCAGTATATTAATAATATCTAGGTCTTTCCATCTCAAAGTATAATAATATAATATTAGTATGAATTTGAAGCTGCGAGTGTGTAATATTGGGAGTAACAAAATCTTGCGGTTATTAATTAAGGGGTTGTGCATAGGCAATTATTCGATATACTAGTATGTTTGTGTCAGTAGTATTTGGTCTTTAGTGTATGTAAATACGTTTGACATAATAATGATGGTGTGTTCACTCGCACGCACGGGCACCTGTCAATAAATACGATTACCATATTTGAAAAGACACTAGATCCTATTTCCAATATTCCGATTGTCCTAATAACTCAATAAAGATTCTGAAAACTGATCTAAATTGGTCGTGAAATCTACTTTAGAACGACTTTTCCACTTTTTTCATATTTTTCCCTTATTTTCACAAAAATTGTGATTATAAATTTTTAAATGTCCAAATATATTAACTTAATTTTAGGTGGACTATGGAAGAAAAAATCAAAAATGTGGGAAAGTCGATCTATAGTAGATATTACCAAAAATTCAGATTAATTTTTATAATCATCACTAGATTCATCGGTACGTTGGAAATAGAAATGGTCTAAATTGCCATGTAACGTGTGCTATATAGAGACAGAATAACTCAATTCCAATCCTCTTAACATTTCATGCTTAGAGTCTAAAATTTGGAATATTATATTCAATAGAATTTAGAAACCATCATTCGCAGAGTACATCGGTTATTCTTAGTATTTTTATAATTTTTATGATTTTTTTTATAATTTTTGTTGATTTCATATAATAATTTGAAAAAACTCATTAATATTTGTTTTCGGAAAAACAATTCAACTTCTTGAAATAATATACAAACATTAAAAAAAAAACTAGTGAAGCACTTTGCTCAATGTGGTGGACATATTGTATTTTAAAGCAATGATAAATCATTTCATTTGATAAAACAATTATGATTGGAGTTCGGTGTAATATACCTACATACGATTATATCATATTCTAGTTCAAAATTTGACAATTTTATAATGTCACCATAGTACTACAGTTATCATTTGGTGTTTCATCATTTCAAGTTTTTGGCATTTAAATTTTCCAATTTATAATTATTTTCGGTATTTTTTAAAAGTACTCTAAATATTATGTGTGTCCTATCAACCAAATGTTGGTCTCATAATAGTCGGTAACTGTGATTAGTTTATTTGTTATTTTCTAATTTATAATAATTTTTCGGCATATTTCCCTTAAAAAATGTAGTTTTTCGTCACGCTTTTGAAAACTAGATAGAAAATCAAAATTTACCAGTACAAAGTATCAACTAGAACAAATTTCCTATCAAAAACTTCTATAACAGAAAACTTTTACTTTACTCCTTCTGCCAGTAAAAGTATATACGTACATAACAAAAATTTAATAAAAATCCGATCAGGTTTGCTAACTTTGCTCATTGGGCATAATATTATACTTAGAAGTATAATCATCGTCACTTGAGAATGACTAGGTTTTATATACAATTTTTTGAAAAATCACTTTATAGATAGAACCTAATTTATATTATTTCTACGCTTATTAATCTTGGTATTTCTTTAGTGTAATAATTATTAATCACTTATACAGAATATCTATATAAAAGTTGTAATTTATGCAAAATTAATGGCCTTTTTAAACTTTAAAAATATCCCCTAAACAATTCGGTATTTTGACGTAGAACGTTTTCATTCTCAGGTGACGTATTGCTATTAAGCATTAATATTTAAACGGGTAATAAAAAATACAACGTCAATATATTTAGTACTGCCTATAGTTAATATTTGGTATAAATTTCGAGTTTGTGACATTTTAATTTTCCAATTTATAAATATTTTCGGTCTGATAATTAATATCATAACTACATTATCAGTGATTGGTTGTTTTGAACATACGTGATTCACCACATTGTTCTTTCACGTAATACCTTTGAATTACATTAATAGTTTATAACAATATTTTTTTAGATTTTAGAACTTATAAAAATCAAGTTTCAACCATATATTACGGTCTATTATAGTTATTTTCTGATTTCTAACAACTTTTCGCGTACCCATTTCCGTCGTTGGCGATTATTAGCGCTCGCTGTATATACACGCCCGAAAATGATAGTGTCGCGGTCGTCGCGTCCACCGCCGGCGGAGCGCGCCGCACAGCAGCACGTATACACACGCCACACGCGCTGACGCGTTTTGTCGTCGAACGCGCGCAAAACGCGGATAATCCGAATCTAATGTGTACGCGTGCATATATATACGACGGCGTCGTCGTCGGGCGTGCGCCATTTTTATTCTGTTTTTTTTTTCGGGCCCTGGGCCGGCGGGTGGCGGCGAACAGTCGGATAGGTGGTTTTTCGCGGGCGCGAGAGACGGTGAATGACGGGCGCGGCGCGGTCCCGGGTTGACGGTCGTTATATGCGCACCATCGACCC
Organism: Pemphigus obesinymphae; assembly: GCA_025469235.1. Classification (NCBI taxonomy): domain Eukaryota; kingdom Metazoa; phylum Arthropoda; class Insecta; order Hemiptera; family Aphididae; genus Pemphigus; species Pemphigus obesinymphae. The sequence continues at coordinate 5,984 of JAIPRL010006020.1, read as the reverse complement.
GTTTTCGCGCGGACGGGGGGGCCGGTGGCGGTGCCGACCGGATAAAAGGCCCTTTTAATTTTGCCGGATAGAGCCGCTCGCGCGCGCGCATACCGAGCCCGGTCGCAGGCCGTACGCGCACCAGTCTATATAAAGTCAGCGAGGAGTGGGTGGGGGCGAGGCGGGGCGGACTGTGTTTCGCGACGGGACGACGAGCCGCACAGCCACCGGCGGCGGTCGCGCGAAAAGGGCGTTACGGAGCGAAACTTTCGCTCTCGTCGCCGCCGGCCGGTCGTGCGCCGTACCCCGACGAGGGGTCACATCTCCAGTTTCACGCGTGTGCCCACACCAACGACCATCCCGCGCTGTACACGCACCACACACACACACACACACACACACACGCACCTTTGTGTGCCAACAAACCACCGTCCCCCAACCCCCGCACAGCTGATGTCCTGGTGCGGCGAGCGACGGGGCCAGCGCAGGGTGGCCGATCGAAAGTTATTTCGAGCGGGCACAAAAGCGCGCGGAAAGCGAAATCGGTGGTGGATGAGCGCCGCGCGTACACACCTATACATGACATAATTATACACGCAGTCGAACATCGATAACGTCGAGAAATTTGACAACTCGATTTTTTTTTCATTCCCCTAGAAATTCCCATAACACACAATGTATATGCATATACGTTTATAAATAGTCTCGTAAATATATATATTTAAATCTGAGTTCCTACTTGTGGATAATTTGTTTAAAATAAAATAAAACCCAAATCCACAAAAATGTACTTTTTATTTTAAGCAAATGCGCAGTATTTCGGAAACAATGTTTCCATCTTCAGTGCAAAACACAGACTAATATTATTATATAACACATAGTCTCGAATATAAGAGCGCCGCGCGTATACACCTATATAATATGACATATTTATACACGCGGTCGAACATCGATAACGTCGAGAAATTTGACGACTCGATTTTTTTTTTCATTCCCCTAAAAATTCCCATAACACACAATGTATATGCATATACGTTTAAAAATAGTCTCGTCCACTCGAATATAAAATCGTGATAAATCTATATAGCTCAGTCGAAGTATTATATTAATATCCGTTATATCTGAGTATTCCGGGTAATTCGTAAACATATTATGTTTCATCTACTTGTAATATAGTACTTGTACTATAGTACTTGAGTACTGTATAATAAATATTAAACGAGTGGATGGAAACTGATTATTAGCGCACGCACAAAAAACAGTAAGTATGTACTGCAGGACACTGGTTAGTATACTCGTATTATGTCCACCTGTCGTATCTATCGTGCGTAATTTTGTATGTTTTTAAACACGTCTCAAAAACGAAAATTAAATCATTTGACTATAGCTGACAAAGTTCATGTGATACAAAATGATGGAGAAAGGTAACCGGAAAAAACGAAACATCGTGAAAAAATTTAATATTCCACCGAATACGCTGTCAACATTTTTAAAAAATAAGCCGGAGATTTAAACTGTTTGGCGATTTGTTGTATCTGTCGAAGGCAGATTTTTATCGTGAAATTTTAAAATTATATTTCATTACATAAGTCGAAGTTTTGATTTAATTTTGATAAATTCGAGTTAGGTGTCTCGAATAATACATATCTCAAAGTAAATGTTTATCCCCCTTCAACTTCGAGTTATCGCGACTCGACTGTATAATATATAGCTACCGACGGGTAGATCACGACTACGGCGGTTGAAAAAATGGAACCGCGTCCCTTGCCCCCCCCCCTCCCAGCATCAGGTTCTATAGATTTCGCTGAGTTTAAATTTTTCACCGCTCGTTTTTCCATTCTCTCTCTCTCTTTGCCTCGTCTTCGTGATTTTTTCGCTCTCGGCGAAAATAATAATGAAAAAGTGAAATCGCACCCTGTCGACGGCGTTCTCCGCCGCGGTCGAATATTCCGAGGGGCAAAATCCCGCCGAAACGTCGACGCTCCGTCACACTAACGGCGTAGGTAGCTAAAAACCTTTTTCGAGACACTCGTTTTAGGTTTTTCTTTTTTAATATATCAACTTTATCAATTTTCCCAGAGGAAGTCAAAAATAATATTATCTACTGTAGTGTTAAAATACAAGTATTGCGCTTCACAAAAGTTCTAACTTATATCTCTAATCAGTAATGTATTTAAAAAAAATTTTGGGGCGGGGGAGGGAGAGTTTTCCGTATCTAGTTAGTTTGCCAAACACATCATTAACTATTAGACTCTTATTAGGTCTTACAAGTTGTAAAAACACAACTTTTAGTTCTTTTTTTTCATATATACAAATATGCCCAAAAAATGCTTTTTCTGAATAACTGAGAAGGTTTAGTAAACAATTTCACCTATATAAAATTAAAGAACGAGAATTTATCTATTTCCATCATTGACTCCATTAGATAAAGTTAGAAACTTAGTTAAAGGACATTCAATTTTAAAATTTACCCAAGGTTTTATTCTAAAAATGTTTATCAATCAAACATCGACATTTAGATAGTCTTTATTTTCAAGTAGATAATTTGTATTTTTACTATACAGCTGTTTAGTATCTAAGAAAAAAGCTTCTATTGAGATTAAATATACACGCTAAAAAAATGACACATACAAATTTTTTTAACAGCCATTTCTGTTTTTATAATATTCACTTAAATATTTTGACAATTTTTTCGGTATATGTGTTCTAATATAAGGGAAATATGGGTCTAATAACTTTTAATTGTCACCAAATATGTATATAGATATGAAATCAACGTGAAATTTTTTTGTACATTTTTCAATAATATTTTTCTATCATTTTTGGGTTATTTATTGTAATTTTAAATTTTAAAGTTTTTTTGTCATTGAAGAATTAATTTTGGTTATTACTAATAAAAATACTCATGTTACCTACTATATACACTGAAGCTTTACTCAGAATAATTCAATATATCCACCACCAGTATCCTAACCAACAAGCAAAGTGCTTTAATCTCATACTGACCGGCTTTTTAAAAAATATTTTGGACAATTATTATTGAAATGTTAAAAATAGGCAGTTAAAATAAATTCTATTTTTGTAAGAGGATACTAAACAACTGTTTTTAAGTAGTATTGTATATGAAATTTTTAAACATTTTAAGAAATATAAAAATTTTAATATTTAAAATATTGAAATACATTTTAAAAGTAATTGAAAATTAATCCCGTATGAATTTTATTATTATGTAATCACGACATTTATTTTTAAAAACATAGTCACTAAAAATTGGTTTATAAAGTGATTTAAAATTAAAAATACCTATTATAAAATTAATAAAGAACAATATTTTAGAGTAAACCTCAATTCGAAAATTATTCTTGTCTTAAAAAAGTCTTGTCTTGAACTTTAATCACTGGATTATTAATAAATTAATTAGAAACTCCAAAAACGTTCACTACAAAAATGTATCTGTTATGAATTTTATACGAAATATTTTATTATGTTTTTACCACTATTATTGTATCATCCTCTTGACTAAATAACAACATAAAAAAAAACTCTACAACCGAATAAACTTAAAGTTTAGCTTAATACAATAGCGTATTTAACAAATCATCAAAGTGGCGGGGGGTGATTTTTTCAGTAAAAATAGCACAAAACAGGTGAACAAATTTCTTATCAATTAAAACTGGTGGTAAAAAAACTTAAAGGAAATGGAACTTTTATAATATAAATCATCCTTTATCGGTATTTTTAATATTTATAAATAATAAAGGCATGAATTAATCAGCTAAAACCCAAGGGGTGGGTAAGAAGTGTTGTCCGGGATTAGTTATGTCAATTTTTTTATGTCTTATGTCAACTACTACCGACGGGTTCGTTGCAGAACTTAAAGCTCTGGAGTATTAGACTTGACAGAAAATAACGTCATATAAAAAAGAGTTTGACTCCGTTATGAAACAAAAGTACTCAGGCACCCTAAACACCATGTAACCCTAGATTCATACCACGCGCGACCAATAAGACTGCGGTATCCTATCTTTCACAAGGACTTTACCGTGTTTGATTTGACGTACTTCTCATCTAAAAAAACCGCATGATTGCGAAAAACCAATGCCTGGAAATTCCGAAAACTTCTGTGATGGCATCACAACCGAGGGTTTCGTTATGATCAATGAATCTTATTTCTCGGTGACGTTTTTACACTACGTTCTCTACCTAGGACAGCCATTATGAATCCAAACCCAATGTATCCTTATACCTGTGTCGCGGGGACACCGGCTTAACCACCCCTGTACTCGTAGTAAGGTAGTCGCTAAATTTGCGGACACTCCACCCTGGGGAGTTTCGACATAAGATTGTTGCCCGTAATTAGTGTTATCCGCTGCGCCGTATACCGACGAGCTTTCTTCGTCTGTTGCCTCGAATAGGTAAAAGTTAGGCGTTAATATCCTTTATGGATATAATTTTAGATTGTTCGGGGATGTTTCGGCATCTCGTCAACAGCTGTCCCTGGCCTACGATGACCATTGTGAGGTCGAAGTCCCATTCTCCCCTAGTTGGATGAGAAATGCCGCTCTCGTCAGCCGGCCGACCATCTCAAACTCACGTAGCTCTATTATTACGGGTTCGGTATTTGTACTGACGTTTCTGGCTTTCACCCAGTGGGTCCTTTCTATGAGTTAATTACTACCTGGATGATGACATCAACCTAATGTCACCAGTCGCTACCCTTGGATGATTATACTCAATCCGGTCTTGGCTTTATGAGTAAGGCCGTTACATCCATGCTGAATAATTTCAGCGATTTGTTTACAGTTTGTCAGTGGATTACAAGATTCGACTCCTCCCATGGTGACAATTTAAAATGCCCCCATATCAGAGGAAACCCCGCAACCTAATGTAATATTATACGTCAGGACTCACTTAGTCGAACAACATAGGGTGATGTTTGGTGTGAACCAGTATATCCATGGTGCTAAACTTTCTTAGTCCCATCTTTCCTGCCATTTAGCTAAATAAACTGTGGTTACGGCCCCTATATATAGGCTTTCCTTTGGTCAAATGTCCTCGTTCGTGGCACTCTACTCCTCGCGACCTGAAATTTCATATCAATCTAGCGAGGTTAATATCTATCGAGGTTCAAGTTAATTATACAAAAAAAAATTATGTACCATGAGATTAAATGATTGCAGTTATTATTGGAATACAAAAACAATATTAAAAAACGTTGGAAACTCTTAAAAATAATATATTTATACAGGTATGTTACTAGCGTATATCATGAGACATTTTTTATGCTTAATGAAGTGTAAAATAGCCCTATAATTTAGGGACAGATTCAGGAATAGAATCTTAAATTAAAAGGCTTGAAAAATAGAGAATAAAGTAAAATATGGTTTACTAACCAAATAATAGTTGATGAAAAAAAATGCAATGAATATTTTCTAACATCTGCCTAGAGAATTTGTTGTGATAGATAATTATTTAATTATTAAAATTAATTTTAAAAATATTATAAATTAAATATGAATAAAATATGACTAATTATGTAAAATCATTCTTGAATAATAATTAATTGTTCTCTTTATTTTCGAAAAACAAAACAAACAAAAAAGCCAGTCGGAAGGGGGTGGAACCACTTCGCTTGGTGGATAGAATACTCGTGGAATATTGAATTTAAAAACAATGATAAATCATTTATTTCTAAAAAAAAAAAATGGTTCTGAGCGAAACTTCGGTGCATATACTTGACAATTACTATATATTATACTAATATATAATAATATCATTTATTTATGCATATGACATATTATCGGCTTACATATATGGTAGACAAGTTAATAAATATATAACAAGATTATAACAAAATTATTAATATATAATAGATTAATAGATAGATAAATTAATAAAAAAAAAAAAGAAAATAACACAACAAAAAAAAAAAAAAATAATAAAAAAATTATAAGTTATAATCGCACAGCAAGTTCCTCAAGCCAATTCGCTGCGACCAGGCCACA
>JAIPRL010006019.1:8722-29296 GCA_025469235.1 Pemphigus obesinymphae | reverse complement strand
AAACACAGATTATATTGTGTCTACTACCTATAATGTGTTTCTCAATAAATTATTTGTGCAACCTGAGAAAACATTTTGTTTTGTTAAGCGGTTTTGTAAATATTTTAATTATCTTAATGTCTTAATTGTACAACAATAAATAGTAGTACCGACATGGAATTATTTTTAATTACTTTTAAAATGTACTTAAATATTTTTAAATTGTCAGATATTTTTTTTATTAAAATTTCCTATATAGGTAATATAGAACCCCTAAAATTTGTATATGTGACGTCCTCTTAAGTGTAACGATTAGTACTTTTCATTGGTTACGACCTATATGGGCCTTTTGATCAAATCGCGGACTAGGCCTTTTGATGCCAGTCCGACACTGGGTTCTGTATAGACAGTATGTAAGAATATTCAATTTCATTTATAAAACCTAGTCCATTCTTTTTAACCCATTGATGTGACTTTTCTTTACATGGAAATCTAAAAAAATAATTTTTTCCTGACTAGTTTTATGAGAAACGCATATATGAATTACATTCAAAATCAAACACAATATTTTTATTATTTAGAAAAGACAAGCACAACACTACTGACCAACAGATAAACAGAAAAATAGTTACATAAAAGGATAAGATTTATAGGTACTACATTAATAGTAGTAAAACTCGAAGAACAAATTTATATAAATGTTACTACTGTAAGGTAAAATGAATGTAGTACGTTGGTAGGTATCTAATATTTATTTATTTAATACTCGTAAAAATATAATCGATTTATTTATTTATTTTTTATTTTTATTTAAAGTTATTAACACCCCAAAGGGGTAATGAGTACAGTTATTAAAGTTTTACAAAATATTATACAGCACCGATTTAGGTACCTATTAAATATTTAAACAGAAGGAAAAAAGAGAGAGAAAAAAGAAAAAAAAATACATATATATGCAATTATAGTACATGTAAGTTTAACTACTATTCATTATTATACTTTTTAGTTTATATTGCGAATCAAAGGAAAAATCAAAATTATGTACATTATTACAGGGAGTCATTACACGCTTCCCGTGAACCGATACGACTTACCTCTAACACAGATTAATTACATGTAATTAATCTATGCCTCTAAAAAGTGTCGGTAGGGCTGGCAACAATAAATTTCCTTTACCCAAAACAAAACAAAAAAAAAACCTCCAGTTGTACTGATAGGTATTAGGTATCTGTAAAAATTCCCCCCAAAAAAAATTGTTTTTACAAAAATAATAACTATATAATATAAGTATAATATAGTAGGTTTTAGTCAAAAAAATTACAGGTATATTGAATTCATAATGCATTATTGCGTGTACAATTATTAATATGTCTTGCCGTACTTATATCGAATGTGGCCGATGCGCCGCGATGGAGTGACGTCGTGTGTCATTTATGATATATCCAGAAAACTTGAAACTCGTGAATGGCGAGTCGTAAACAAATTTTAATAGTATCATTATTATTGATTTTTTTTTTTTTATTCTGTTTTTAAAAGTAATAACATAAAAATCATTGTTTTTTGTCGGGAGTGTTTTAAGTACCTAATTATTTTTATTTGTATTATATTTTAGGTGTTTTTCATACTTATTTACTAATTACCTATCGTATTACCTATATATAGTAGTAATTACCAATTTATTTATGTATATTTAAAATGTTGACGTTCAAGGTTTTGACTGTTCAAAATTTTGATGTTCAATGTTTTGAAGGATTCCCTACAGGGAGTCATTACACGTTTCCCGTGAACCGATACGACTTACCTCCAACATAGATTAATTACATGTAATTAATCTATGCCTCTAAAAAGTGTCGGTAGGGCTGGCAACAACAAATTTCCTCTACCCAAAACAAAAAAAAAAAAAAAACCTACCAGTTTTACTGATAGGTATTAGGTATCTGTAAAAATCGCCCAAAATATAGTTTTTACAAAAATAATAACTTTTTCAAGATTTTATTATTAAAAGAAAAAATAGCAGACTGTTAAATATAGGTAATTTTGTCTACAATATTGTGTAAAAAAGTGGATTATAACTATTACGACCGAGAAAAAATATTGCTTATAAAAGTACTATTTTTTAGTAAATTGCACAGATATAAAATACTACATATATATATATATATAGTGTATATATGTGTATATATGTATATATATGTTCTTTATATCTGTGGTAAATTGTATTACATTATTTCTATTTCTGTAATTAACATATTTTAGATGGCGTTATTACTAGCGCTATCTATGCACAGACTACAGTGTACTTTGTGACCTTATTCTATGACCAAAACTTCACCAAACACACGCACGCGCGTAATCAATCCATTTTGTATACTACTGATAACAATAAAAATATAAATATGTGATTGTGTTCGATCGTTCGGCTTTCGTGTCGTTCGACAAATCGACTTTGTATTCGTCAATATTTCTTAGTTATTTACGTGTCTTTCTCTCTGTTTTTAATTTATTAATATCGTATTCGTCGTTTTCAGTACTTCTAGTCAATTCAGCGTATTTTACGGAGTAATAGGAAATGCTATTTCGAAGTGGAACGACAACATTCGTTTCGCTAAATGTTTATCGTCTACCTGAATGTTAAACACGATATTGTTGTTAAACATTAATGTTATTACAATATTGAATGAATGTTAAAATAAGTGATTTGCACTTAGAAATGAGAATATATTAATTTATTTATTTTTTGCCATTCCATATAAATACCAGGTAATTATATAAATTTTGTATATTAATAAGTATATTGTATGTAGATAGGTATTATGTTATATTATAATACAGATATTAAGTATTGTGTAAGGAAATGTGATAATTCTATTGCCTCTATAGAATTAGAATAATTAATAGGTATACCTACTTAAATTAAAATATACTTTTAGTATTTATGACAATTTATTAACGACAAATATTTTTTTCGTTCATTTAAATTTTAGGTTAAGCCTATTTATTTAAAACTAATTAGGTAGGTACTTACTTATTGTACTTCCTATGTAATGTTTGTATGTTATATTTGTACCTATTTTTTAGCAACTTTTTTCATAAACCAGATTGATATTTCTTAAGTAAGTAGGTAATGATGATTTTGTGGGTTGTTTATTGCTTTTTAATTTATGGCTATACAATTTATATTTTGCTTATGGACTGTGAGTGTTAATATAAATAATTTATTTTTAATAGTAGGTATGTTTATATTAAGTAGGTACTTATAAGGGGGGGAGTGAATCAGGTACATTGTAAGATTGTAATATTTTTTAGTTTATAGGTTGAAACGTATACCTAATATAAATTATTATCGGTACCCATATTTTCATTTTTGAATTATTTATATCATTTTTCATTTTTCAGAATATTTTGAACCATGGCTGACCAAGAAGAAAATGTATCAAAAATTGATAAGTCTAAAGAAAATAGTAAAATAAATGATACTGTTCCAGAATTAGATGACACAGAACCTCTTAAAGTTATGATTAGTCCTCCAATGATGTCTATAAAAATTACTAGTAATAAATTACAGAAGCCAAGTGATGTATTTGAAGAAAAAGACTCTGACGATTGTCAGATTATTTTACCAAAAACCGAAATTATTGATATAACTGATGATACTGGAGATAAAGATGAAATTAATGAAGTAAAAGAAGTTGTTGCTAAAGATGATACTGAAGAAACACAGGTAATTGTAACGACAACAGAAGAACTCAAGGAACCCGAAACAGAAGTGATATCAGAAGACGAAATGCCTGTTGATACTATGCCCGTTGACACTGAAGCTGTATCAGAAGATGAATTACCATCAACACCGTTGGATAATCAAACTGAAACTGTATCAGATGATGAATTACCTAGTGACAATAACACAGGAAAAACAAAAAGGTGTAAAACTCCTGATGAACAAAAGAAAGATGAAGAAAATGAATCACAGTCTGCGAAAAAACTAAAAACTGAAGAAGTAAAACCAATTACTGAATTAGATAAGTTTTGGCAAGCAGTTATAGATGATCCTTCAGATTTTGCTGGGTGGACTTATTTACTACAATATGTTGACCAAGAGAATAATGTTGAAAATGCAAGAAAAGCGTATAATAATTTTTTAGAGTTGTATCCATACTGTTACGGTTATTGGAGAAAGTTTGCAGATTTTGAAAAAAGGAATAACAACAAAGAAGAGTGTGAAGTAGTCTTTCAACGTGGCTTGAGTGCCATTCCTCTAAGTGTTGATTTATGGATTCATTACATGACTTATCTAAAAACACACCATACTGACGATGTGGATCGTATACGTAGTAAGTTTGAAGAAGGTTTAAAAATGTGTGGACTTGAGTATCGTTCCGATCGTTTATGGGATCATTATATCAAATGGGAAATTGACCAAAATAAGTTACTCAATGCTTCTAATATATATAACCGCTTACTTACTACACAGACATTAGGTTATGTGCAACATTTTGAGAATTTTAAAGAGTTTGTCAACAAACATGCACCTGATCAGATCTTAAGTGTAAAGGAATATCTTGAATTACGACAAAAAGTAGTTGAATCTCTGAGGCTCAATGGCAGTGGTGAATTATTGGCTGATGATTCTGCACCACCTGGAGAAGAAGAGAATACATTCTTATCTGATGTGTCAGAAAAAGAATTGTCATTAATAAAAGAAACAATTATTGAATTAAAATATAAAATTCACAAGGAAACTGGTAAAGAAATCGCAAAGCGCCAAGTATTTGAAGAAGGTATTAAAAGACCTTATTTCCATGTCAAACCATTAGAAAAATGTCAGATTGAAAATTGGAAAAATTATATTGCATTTGAAAAGGAAGCTGGAGACCATCAACGTATTGTTGTTCTTTATGAAAGATGTCTTATAGCATGTGCATTGTATGAAGAATTTTGGTTGAGTTATTTAGAATATTTAGAATCTTTGCCTTTTGATGTGAATGATTTATTAAATAATTTATTTGTGCGTGCCTGTTTAGTTCACCACCGTAAATCGCCTGAATTGCATTTAAAATGGTCAGCTTTTGAAGAAATTAAAGGTGATGTTGACAAAGCTGCTGACATTTTGAAAGACCTTGATGAATCCGTTCCACATATGCTGCAAATAATTTATAGACGAATTAATTTAGAGAAAAGAAGAGACCAATTCGATGAAGTGTGCAAATTGTATGAACATTATATAAACACTTCTCATACTAAGTTCCTTACCTCCAACATTGCTATAAAATATGCACGTTTCCTTTGGATGTGTACGAATAAAATTGACAAAGCCATTGAAATCATTACAGAAATCATAAATAAAGACAAGGATAATATGCAAGACAACGCCAGACTTTTATTACAACTCATTGAACTGAAAATGGGCGTAAAGCCGTTAAATGAGAAATTGGTTATCCAAGTATTTGATGACATTTTATCAATGAGTAGTGTCAATTTAGAGCAAAAAATATTATTTTCTCAACGCAAATTGGAATTTATCGAAGATTACACTTGTGATTATACATCTTTACGTAAGGCTACTAATGAGTTCAAGTGTTACTCAGAGTTACTTGCTAAAGAGAAGAAAAAGGCATTGGCCGCAGCAGAGGAAGAAAAATCTAGAATTGAAAAAGAGATGAAGGCAAAACAAGCACAAGAAATTGCAGCGGCCACAAGTACACAGATTGCTTCCACTAACTACCAGCCCTACAATTCCACTGGATATTATCCTCAACAATACGCAACTGGGTATAACCAGACGACTTACCAGCAGTATCCACCTCCTACAGGACAAGACTATTCTTATCAGTATCAAAATTGGAGTTACCCACAGGCGACAAACTATAATCAATCATGGGGATCATATAATTATAGTGGCAGTGGCGGAAGTGGAGGATATTAAAGCATGTAATGAGTAAATATTATTGTAGGTATGACCAATGTGGGCAATTATAATTTATTGTAAAAAATATAAACAAAATATCAACAATTTACATTTCATGTCATAATGTAACAATAAATAAAAAATAAAACCATATGTAATATAATATGTTTCATATGTTAAAAATAAAATTTTTGTAAGCTAATTGTAAAAATTATCTTTTCAACATTTATTTTTTTATTCATTATTATTTGAAAAAAAAAACATTACAGTTTTTAACATTTTTCCTAAAAATTATGAAAATCACAGTTTTTGTTTTAAATGAACTATTTTTGATATGTTTTCCCAAAATGTTTTACTGGAACTGTTTATGAATTCATCAACCATATGTGTATTATCTCCATCTAACACTAAATATTTGGGATCGTCTGCACTAGTACTGTTCCACATAACAGATAAATCCGATGAATTTGGGTCTCTGAAATAAAAATATTTTTATAAAATAATATCAAATCAGAGAAATGTTATAACTATTTATTTACATACCCAGTTTTTGCAAAATTGCACCATAGTTTGCTCATTGTTTTACACATTCTGTACTCTGGAGTATTAGCTTTAGGTAAAAACCCAAATAATTGTCCATAAAACAAATAATTTAATTCGTCTGCGTGACATGCGCCTATGAAAATTTTACTATATTAATGTTTTTTATTAATGGAATGAGTGTATATGGTGTAACAATAAAATTTTGGTCATTGTATATAAAATATAAATAAAGTATTGTTTCATTATTACAATTACTTGTACCTATAACACAGAAGATTTTGTGCCTATAATATTCACTAGTAAATGATTTAGTAATCTCGATTATCAATAGGTTTCACTGAGTTTTCAGTCAATTAAAATTAAAATCTTGGATTTTGATTTATAAGATCATAATACGATATTTGATCAAAAATATGAACGTGTGATTCAGATTTACAGATGTACCATTCAAAAGATTTTTATCTTGCATTACTGAACATTGAATATCGTAAATGAATTATTAATTTTTTAAACTATAATATTTTTTAATTATTGATTTTATTTTATATTATTATGTTATAATTATATTTGTATTACTTTATATTGTCATTTTTTGAACATTTATATTTAATATGTGTTATTACTATTAGTATTAGTTATATAATTGAAATTAAAAATTTGAAATCTTAAACTTTGTTGGTAGTCTCAATTGGTACTGGGCACTGGTAAATTATAGATAGTTGTGGTAATGAAATTGTATTAATAATGTCCTATTTACTTATTTGGGTCCTCTCGAGTACACAAATTACTTTAATTGTTACCTTTTAATGAAAGAATGATTGGCCTTGTAGCAAACATAAGTTTTTTGCAAGCATTAAGTTCTCCATCAAATTTGAATTCATAATTATAAACTGGCACACTTTTTTCAAGAAGATATTTACAACTACGGTGAAAGTCTTTGGTGAAAAATACATCACTGAACATCTGAAAACAAAAAAGTAAGTATTTTCATTTCATTAATTTGAAAGTAAATAAAATGAAAATTGCGATATACAATTTATTTCATGAATACATTTATAAAATATACAATTGATTAAATACATTTAATAATAATATGTTTAATTAATGAATGTTAATACTGATTGATAATTAGTAATTAGGAAATATATTATTGTGTACTATATTTTAATATGAATAAATAGAAAAAAATTAACATTTGTAACTTTTTGTATGTATGTTTAAAATATAATTTTAATTTACAATTTATAAATGTACTTACATGACATATATTTTCCAATGTAGTGGTATCATTTTCAAGGTTCTGCCCATTGAAATAAAAGTCCTTAATTTGATTAATAACTTCTTCGCTGTAATAACTCTCGAATAATTTTCTAATCTCTTCAGGTTTATGAAAATCAAAGAGTTTTTTCAATTTATGTTCTAAAATTAAAAATATAATAATTAATTACATTATGTAGGTAAATACTAGATATATACAATGAAGTGTTGGTTCTTTCTTTTTAAATAGCCATATTCAAAACAAAGACAAATGTGTAAAAATAATAATATTAGTAATTATTATTCAATAATAGTTTTTTACATCTTAAAAATTTAATACCATTTTTAAGACTGGTGTTAGGTAAAATTGTAATTGTACTTAATTTTTTTTTTTTTCAAAAATGTGTATTCATTTTTATAGCCACATATAGAAATTATTGTCATTAAAAAAAAAAATGTTTTAATTAGGTAAACAATTCATTTAATAATTTAATTAAAAAATAATTTACCTGGAAATGTTATTAATCCTTCCATATCGTTAATTCCAATGATTATTGGTACTGGAGATGCTGCTTTAGCTAAAATTTCACGATCAGCGGTTAAAAATTGGTCACTAACTGCACCACTTTCAGCAGATGGAACAAACTGGAAATTTAATAATTCTCTTTGGCCCTTTTAACATAAAAAAAAAAAACAATAATATAAACATTGATATTTATAAAAGTCAACCGCAAAAAGTTTTTTTAAAAAATGTGCAAGTACATACTTCAAATTTAATTTTTGCTGTTGTACTCTTAACTAAATCAGCAGCTGGTACTTTTAGTAAATATTGTACTATTTCTTTTGGATCTGTTTTTTGACATCCCAATTGTTTGGCCAAATTAAATGCTGCTTCTCTATGTCTATCATTAAAAGCCCATGGATTAAAAGCACATCCACTTTGCATAATAGCCTTTTGAAAAAAACCTACAAATAATTATTACAAATATTATTATCTTTAGATTGATTAGTTAAGATCCAAATATAAATATTTAAAATTTGTTTACTTGTTAATTTCAACAAGTGAAATAAAACACTCATTTTTTTTTTTAATATAGTTTAATTTGTACAGCATAAAATAGTAGGTAAAGATAATAATATTTATTATTTTTATATTGTAAATAAATAAAAAACTAACCTGTAGATCGAGGAGAAAGTGTATGGTAATGAACAGATGATGATCCTGCACTTTCTCCAAAAATAGTAATATTGTCAGCATCACCTCCAAATGCAGATATGTTTGATTTTATCCACTTTAATGCAAAAAGTTGATCTTTTAGGCCCATATTCCCAGGACATTCATCAATATCAAAGTTAAGAAATCCTAAGAACAATAATTATTCAGAATGTTGTAAATATAAATTTGTTAATATAGGTAGGTAAATAATATACCTTTATAGGTGTTCTATAATAATATTATTATTAAATTGAATTTCTGTGTATTTACCTAGAGCATTCAAGCGATAATTGATTGTGACTATAATTACATTTTCATCAAGCAAATATTCAGGAGAATAAAAATCTAGTGATCCAGACCCATGATTAAAAGCCCCACCGTGAATGAACACCATAACAGCTTTTTTTTCATTTGATTCCTCCTGTCGAAAATACAATTAAAAACAAAACTAACAACAATACATTTTGATTAATAATAAGCTTTTACAACCTGTGGTATGAATATGTTTAAATATAAACAATCTTCACTTCCAACAACTTTTTTTGTCACAAAAACATCAAACTGCATACACATATTTCCTTCTGAAAATGCTTTAAAAATGCCAGACCATCCTGGATGTTTGACAGGAGGCTAATACAAAATAATTATTTTAAGTAGGTATTTAATAAATTAGGTAGGTAGGTACTTAAATACCTAGTAGATAGGACCTACATGAAATCAAATTGTATTGATTATATTGGTACCTATCTATAAAAATTTATAAATAATAGAATATAATATACATTTTAACATAAAATACCTAGGTATATTTACCCATATTTTATATAGGTATCTATATATTAATATCAGTGAAATTATATAGGTAGGTATTGTTATTAGGTAATTAAATACAATATAATTGATTTTGACTACCTATTTAAGTAGATGTACTTAACTATCTAAATATATTTTAAAAGGGGGAGCAATTTTAAATGTTATTCATTATTGTTATTTATTCTTATTACGTAGCAGCATATTGGTCCTAGCTACAATTATTTGTACACATCACAATTATCAAATTGTTAAAAATGTATTGATACATTTTAATTTCAGGGAGGCTAAACTTTTTTAACCTCCTGAAATTTGTACTTATATTAGGTAGGTAGGTAGGTACCTACGTACCTATATAATAAAATGATTGATGAGGAAATAATTATAATTTACAATATTTTGTAACATGATTATTATTATTAATAAATTAAAAAAAAATTATCTCACCTTAAATCTCAAATCATTAATAGGGGGTTTAGCATAGGGTATGCCTAGAAAACTGACATACGATTTATTTGATAGCCGTGTTTTGTAATGTTGTCCTAGTAGAGTACCTTGCTCAATTATGACCGTCATTTTCTTTCGAGGCTAGAAAAAATAAATATAAAATATCCAATTTTATTGTTGAAACATATTTATTAAATAAATTGTTCAATCAAATAATATATTACAGAAATTTATTCTATCTTCATTTGAATAAATAATTAATAATATGTACCTACCTATTGTATACCTATGTTACAACAATATTGTAGTTAACACATAATAATACCCGTACATTATACACTTCATTAATCCAGTTCATTATAATTGAACCATTAACATGACATTTTGAAATTAAATTAAAACCATTATTATTCCTTATATCTGACATGGTGCATGCGTATAAAATATGTGTTGTAAGTTGTTGCTATTTTTTGTCTATACTCTTATAAGTGTAGATAGATATTGACTATAGTTCCCTTGTAAGTAGTTCCAGAAGTATGTAAATAGGTACATACTAATTTATTGTTTAAGATTAATGATTAACATTAACTATAATGGTAGGTACCTATAATAAGTATTTTAAGTTATAAGAATGAGAATGATTATATTATTTACTTACCTATGAAAACAATCGATAGGTAAGGACAGAGATCCTGAACGGAAGGGGCAATTTATGAGTTATAAGCAAAAAAAAAAGTCATCAATCTATTTTTTTAAGTAGAAAATCCAATTTTTTTTGTGAACAGGGGGGGGAATTGATTTTATTGTCCCTCTTGTATCAACACTTGGGTAGGGACATATAATAATTAATCTATAGGTACCTAGGTACTGTATACATATCACCACTCCATACCTATCAAAATATGTAGGTACCCACCTATTGCAAATTCTTACCAGCTATAGGTATGAACCTACCTATTTACTTTAAAAATTACCTACTTACAACTGAACGGTTCAAAATTGATAAATTAAGTATTAGGTATATATATTTATTATTATCTTATTACTTATCCATAAAAAACTATATTTATTTTTAAATAATTTAAAATAAAATAGGTAGGTACATTTTTAAGTTGATTTTTATTTTGTCAAATAAATACCTAATAATAGTATTTTGGTAAAGGTTTAATCACAGAACATTATAGATGGGTAGGTATAGTAGTTAATTTCATAAATGAATTATAAATAGGTAGAGGTAGCTACTAAAATAAATTATTAAAATAAAACGTAAAATTTGATATTATTTTTTTACCGTGATATCATAATATAGTTTTTCAGTTTTTTAGTCTTAATAAATTGTAATATATTTTGTTTATCAATCATCCATTTTTAATATCACAGAATTGATAGATATGATGTCATTTCGATCAGACGTTCCCAAACTGTGGAATGCAATCAACAAGTGAGTATTGTGACTTGTGTTCAAAATTTGGGTCAAAAAAGTTATTAAAATTAGGTAGTTTCTTTTAAAATTCAGAAAAATCGGAAAATTATATTAGCCAAGTATAGCTTACGATAAACATACAAAATATATATTATAGACCAGGGGTGGCCAAACTACGGTTCTTAAAACCAAGAGTAAAAATAATACAGATTTTAAAAAGTATACAACATAAGTATATTTGTCTATGGTATATAAATATGATTAAATGGAAACTTTGCTCAGCCTGATAACGCTTAACTTTTGTAATGACTATAGGCGACGTTGTTAACGCACCCGTACGCCCACTTTCTTGTGGACTTGGCTACTTAATGATCCCCAGTGGTTGTTAGATTTGGTTTTTACATTTTTTACATATGTAACCACAAACGCTAAACGTTTTAAGTCAGTATTTACAAACGTTAAACATATCATTACATGATTTAGCGATTTAGCGCAGTGTGTTTAGCTTTCATAGCAAATTAAGACTCTTTCGGAGACTAAAACATTCGCTCATTTTAAATGTTTGAAGAAAATTAGTTGAAAATAGAAGATTATTTGTGTAAAATTTCTGGTTTTGCTGAAAAAATGAATGGCAGATTTAATGATTTGGGAACACTTCACTTCACACAAGACCTTCACTTTCATTTCTGGAAAATCATTTTGCTGTTGATGTGGGCGATGGCTAACAGCTATTGTCCACCGATTACAAAGGATACAGAAACTGTAGAATTGGAGCTTATAGAACTGTAAGAGGAAGAAGGTCTAAAATGACTGAAACGAAGTGACGTTTTGGCCATACAATTTTGGAAGAAGGTTCCAGAAGAAAAATAACTAGGTACTACCAAAAAGAGTGTGCTATAAGACTTATCTCAATATTTGGGACTACTTATGTATATGAATCACTGTACTAAACGCTTAAGTTCATTAAATTGAAATATTGATCTGAACTAACTAATGAACTCATGGGAACTGCGCTTACCAATTATCAGTCAGATTTCAAACAACTAACAGTAAAAATGAACACTCGAAAAAGCACTTATCAAAAGTAAAATCTTTTTACTTTTTTAAAAATTATTTTACACATTTTATTACATGTGATATCTAATCTATATGGAAATAAAAATTGCGGCAATTATGTGCAATGTATTTTCGTATCTTACGATAATTGCGAACTTTTTTTTTCTCTTGGCTCTAATATATTATATTTTGATAATAATATCAAAATATTATTATATAATATATAGTAATAATAGACTGTTATAGACCTATATATATATAAGTATAGGTCCTATAGGAGGATAAGAGGCATGGCAGGCACAATCTATTTTTTTTATATGTAAATTTTAGAGCTGCACAATAAGGATTGCAGATAGTACCTATTATATTTATTACACTATAATATTATAACTATTTTCGAATTTAATAATATACCTGAATTTTCTAAATATATATATATATATATATATATAGGTATACCTACCACGTGTTTTAAAACTAATTAATTAAATATCTGCAATTAGCCAAATGTTGTTTTTAATCATTAGGTACTTCTAAGTTGATGTCCAACAAGAAAATTGATTTTTGATTTGATACGTCCACCGGAAAATTTCTAAAGTGGTTTTTTATTTGATGAATTCGTTGGTTTTTCTTAGCATTATTGTTTAAAATTTGAATAATAACTTAACGAATTTATTTAATCATGATTGAAATAATATTATATTTAATAATTGTTATTTATAATTAAATCTGGTATTGGCACATCACAATTGAAATTCTACTGTTTTTATAATCTACATAAAGGTATATATATATCCATATAGTTATCTATAGTATAGGTACATAATATATAACAAAATATATACACAATATGCATCAAAGTCCGTTCAAGTGATATTATAGTTAAGTTATCTTATGTTAATCGATAATTATAATAATAATAATAATAATCTTTATTAACGGAAATGTATTCCAATTTACAATAATATAATATATAACAGAACAGATATATTATTATATATCTAAGTATTTACTTACTTATTTTTATTATTACTATATATTATATTATAGAAGAAAAATTGAAAACAAAACTTCCAACAACCACGGGTGTCCAGGGGGTTCAGAAAGGGACACGCCTAGCAGTAATAAATATAAAAACATTAGTTTCGAAAAAATAAAATATATATATATATAGGAGGAAATAGAAATTTGATTGTAGTTTGCCTCCCCTAAATTTACACTACGGGCTTCCATGCTAACAACATAGGTCAAGTTAATTTGATATAATCAGTAGCACGATAATGACTATACATATTTATATGCATATATACAAAATTAAAAGTTATACGCTTTGTATCCATATTTTGATATATTTTTTTTATATCAGCTTGACAGAGCACAAGGACATTTGAGTGTTTTTCATTGGTATAAGATCAATAGATATAGGCTCTTTTAACCTAATCTTGAATAGTTTAAAATTAATTTCAACAAATGTATATTGTAAACCTAATGGATAAAATATATTACCTACCTATTAATAATTAATCAATGTTGGAATGTGAATTTATAAATATCTTGAATTTTATTTATTTTTCGTGTTTTTGATAGGTGATAATTAGGGAACGGATTTATATGTAATTGTATATATTTATTAGAATAAGCTATTTAAAATCTGATAGGAAATGTGTACGATTTAATTCATTCTTATTAAAATAACACCAATTTTATTTTGTATATTTAACTTCTTAGCTTGTTTTACATATTTAATGCATATTTGTCATTTTCAAGCGTATATTTTTATTTTTAACGCATATTTATAGCTATAAAAATGTGTGAAATTATTGTTTTTGAATACTAAATATTATAAAATCACAAGTGACAATTTTCCAGCGTATAATAAAGTAGACTTTATCCGACAATAAATGTGCACGATTTATATTATTTTTATTAAAATAACACAAATTTAATTTTGCAAATTTTGCATATTTTTAACTTTTTAAACTTTTTTTTGCATATTTGTAAATTTTAAATACTTATTTCCTAGTATATTATAGTATTTTTAAACGCTTATTTTGAGGGTTTTTTTGTGCATATAAATCCGTTTCTTAGTAATAATATATGTAGGACGTAGGTATACCTACATAATAATCATTTTATTATACTTAATATATTATATTCAATTAAATAATTAATTTAATTGCGATATATATTAATATTTGTAATTCAAACAATTATTAAACTAATCATCAATATAATCTATAATCAATATTATAATACCAATTTAATATATTTTTTTGTTCTTTATACTTCAATAGTACAAAAATTATGTATTTAAATACTTATACCTACCTGTCCTATATATATTTTTATCTACAAATTTTCATTTTTTTATATAAGGTTTTTATGAAACCAACGATTTCCTTATTTTGTCCTTATTAACATTTGGTTTTTTTTTTTGACTGTGGGATATTATATTATGGGAATTATTAATTTTATATTTTTGTAATCAATACAATTATTTATTTAATTAATTTTGTATAAATATTTTATTTTGGGAAATTTTGATTTATATAATATAATATTTAATCCTAATACAAACCATTATTTTATATCCATGAAATATTATAAATGTATTATCTTATCTAATATTATATTATCTATTATTATAATGTATTATCTTATAAATATCCGGGGTTCATTTAACTTTTAACTAATTCATAAAACAACATATAAAGCACTATCAGGTACTGACTGATAAATAATAGAGGCGTGGGATGCTATAGGTATATTATTTTAGAGCAAATATTTATATCAACTTTGTAGGTACTAAATAGTAAATATACCAAGTAGGGAAAATAATATTCAGGAGCATGAGATCTGTAGCATAAATAATAAAAATTACTGTTTTATAAATATGACATATTTATTATGGTTATATACATATTTTTTTCCCCCGTTTCTTTTATATATAGTATTTTTTTAACGTATAAAATTCGAGAATAGGTAACCTCACGCTAGTGAATGCAATCGAAAATTTATTTGGCGTTTTGCGAGTTTAGAACTACAGTAGCTATTTCATTTAGTTTTAAATTCACCACAAAACAAAATACATCACGATATTTACCGGACCACCAAAACTCCTATTTTGATATGTCACACGATTTTTGCGAAATTCAGACGCAGCGTGATGCCGAATTGCCGAAGTATACAAATCTCAAAAATCGCATGACATATCAAAATATGGGGTTTTAAGAGATGAAAATGATATAAAAACATTTATTTTTCATTAAAATAACGATTTGAAAATAATATTAACTTATAAAACATACATATTAATAATTATGTTTTTATAAAGTACAGTAATTGCGTTTTATACTGTAAAAACTGAACTTTTTTTGATAATATATTTAACGTAAGAAATTGATGAAATTTACATTAAGTATCTACTTATAATAATTATCTAATAGGTAATAAGTATTGTAGTTATTGATAGTTTTGTTCGTTTTATAATTGGCTTATTAAATAATATTTCCTTAAATCATGTTCATGAAAAATGCATTTGTCGTCCCTTAAAACCCATAAATAAATAGGGGTTTTGGTGGTTGGTAAATATTGTGATGTATTTTGTTTTACAGTAAATTTAAAATAAAATGAAATAGCTACTGTAAGTAGGTACCCTAAAAAGTTCTGATTGGTTTTCGATTGCATTCAGTAACACACATATATATTTATATCGAACTATATGAAGTTTGTACATTAAAAATATACTGTATAAAAGAAACTAATAATATTAGCTTTTAAAAAATTGTATATATATATATATTGTATATGTATTACAACAATATATGTCATATTATAGTATATAATATGTATACAGGTACTATACATACGTACATATATATTATATGCATGTATACTAATATATTATAAAGTTATAATACTAGTTATTATATAGGTAGGTAATAAATATACCAACTCAGTCTTAATCGGCCCCGGCACCATAATTCGTGCCTCGTTTAAATTAAAAATTGTTTGAGTAGCATTCTTATAATTTATCCTGTCAATAAAAACCAAAAGGAATATTGTAAAAAGCTAGTCTCACTCACAAGGAGGACCTGCAAGAGATCTCTGAGACCAAGGAGTTGTTGCACATGTATTAATTTTATGATACGATTTTATTAGTTTTTGTACCAAGTTTAACTTTATTTTTTTTTAAATCTATTTGGGTAGCGAATTTTTAGGAGTACGTTCGTTGTTAATATTTACTTTTGATACCTGACAGTCATTATTGAGACTCTTATTAAACTAAAAGCGACTCTGAGCTAATCGCGTAATATAGTTTGCTCGCTTAGAACTTATAATTTATCTCGGTACAACCTGCCATAGCTGAAGGTTCTTCAAGTAGTTATTTTGGAGTTCGAGAGACCTTCATAAGACGTGATCCTATCTAGGTTATTAAAAAGGTATAACAGTCGTGTATTTTGAGAATAATAACTGCAAAATTGTACTATTTAGGAAAATTTTTTTTTTTTTGAAATCAAGATTATCTATACCTTATAATAAATATAAATATTAATTGTATGCCATTTAAATATATTTTTTTAATTAATCGTACCTACCTAAATAATGTAAATAGGTATATTTAATTTATTTTATAATTTTTAATAAAAATACAGGTTGATAATATAGTATCGCAGTATTATAGATATACACATATCACATATTTATTGTAGTATAATGATGCCAAAATGATTTTTTATAAATTTTTAATTAAATAGATAGGTATTATAGCTTAGCTATTTTATTTACAGGACATGATTTTACTTCAGAAAAATATTGCAATAAACTAGAAAGGCAATATATAGATATTCTTAAATTTTAAGATCCTAGAACTTGATGTTGATTTTAATACATTTTTTTATTAGACACCTACTTTCTACTTATACACATTGTATTCGAATATACGATACATCTATGTAACTTTAATAGAATACTCGGAATATTAATTACTACAAATCGGTTAGGTTTGGTTATATTAAGCAAAGAATGCAAAGTGAATGTTTCAAAGAATTGCATTGATGGTGTTTAGTTGGTATTTAAGTAACTATACTATTTGTTCTAATTGGTTGAATGGATACATTATCTCGTCGCATGTTACCTTTCTCATTCATTCGGATAACCTTGGATGATGTTTCCCGCTACACCGTTTTAAATGAAATTATATACGAATGCATAGAATATATTTTGAGTAAAAATGAAGGTAAATTAAATTTTATCCGATTAAATAATATAAACAATATCCATCTCTCTTACGCATTCTGTTACTATTCCCTGCATTGCTAGCTATTATAGTAGACGCATGCACAAATCGAAACTATATATATATATATAGGGTACCTAGCCATGAACTTTTTGGCACATAGAAAAGTTTTTATTTTAAAATATTCAATTTTAATTCAATGCATTTTGAAAAAAAAAAAATTTTTTTCAAT
This sequence comes from Pemphigus obesinymphae, assembly GCA_025469235.1. Lineage (NCBI taxonomy): Eukaryota > Metazoa > Arthropoda > Insecta > Hemiptera > Aphididae > Pemphigus > Pemphigus obesinymphae. Next base: position 11,189 of record JAIPRL010006019.1, on the reverse strand, counting down.
ATAGATGGTTTGTGAACAATTTGGCAGATCACGAAATTCTACAAAAATATAAAAAGATTTAAGTTATGTTAACATTTACAAACATTTGAAAATAACTTTCACTTTATTATGTTAAACCATTTTAGATTCTGTGTGAAGTGAGGAATGTACTGGTATTTTGTTTTAAAATGATGTGTATTGTTTTTTAAATCTAGGTATAGGTACATTTTTTCAGAAAAAAAGAGTCGAGTCATCGAGTGGGAGTTTTAAAGAGCTTTTTTGATAGAAAATTTATTCTAATTGATACTTTGAAAAGGTAATTTTTCTAGTAGTTTCCTTCAGCACAAAGAAAAAAGTCTTTTATAACGGAGATATTTTATAAATATAGGGGATATACCAAAATAACAAATAATGTTGTCATGGTTACCTATTATTTTTTGATGATATTATTATAAAAATGGTCTTTCAAATGCTATGATTTAGGGGGTGGATACTAAACCGATATAACAAAATCATCGCCATATTTTCGAATGCAGGTTATCATTATTTATAGTATAACCTAAGACCGTGGTATAAACCTTTCATTCTGTGGCATAAACAATGATAAAATCGCATCCGAAAACATGGTGACTGATTTTGCCGACACTCTAAGCTTCCTGTGTAAATTCTTATCAGGGACCATTCTGATTCTTAAATTCTGTGGTCCCACCATCTGAATTAGGACGACTTTTTTTTATCATTTATAGTATCTTTATTTAACATAATATGTTATACTAATGTAAATTTCGAAAGCTGAGAGTCCGCAGGGATATAGTCCTTTCTATATATGGCTCTGGGTATATACTAGGTATATTATATAATACATTGTACATAGAATAATATTACAATAATACAATATTTACATATAATATGTAGTATAAATATAATATAAAATACAGTTAAGAAAAATAGATTTATTTAATGTGTAATATATATATATATATATATATATGTTATTATTATTATTATTGTAAAAATTAAAATTATCATTGAAATAATAGCTGCAGTGTTATTTTTGAATGTTAAGGCAAAACGAAGGTATTTATGTTGCACTATATATATACATGCTTGAAAGTTAAAAATATAGATAGTTTTTAATAATGTTCAGATATAAAATATAAAATTAAAGACAATTAGAAGGAATATTTAAAGTTGTTGTGGGGAGGGTTCTTGGGAATGACTTAGATTCTTATAGACCACCTTAATTCTTAAGATCAACGAGAAAATGGAGCAATATTTAAAAGTTTAATAGATACCCTACCTTCAAAGGTTTTTTTTTTTAGTTTTTAAATTACACCAAAACTTTTTTTATCTTGTTAATAATACATACTTACCTACATTTATTTTATGTGATTTCGCGACGATGACGATGTTTGTATACGCATGAGGAATTATAAAATTTAAATATATACATAGTAATAATGGCATACATATCGAAATTCAGAAAACATGTTCTTCAGATTTCAAGGATTTTATAAAATTATACGTCAATAATGAGCATTAGAATATTACCTGATAATATCGTATACGCCATCATTATTATTATTCATTACTATATTTACTTGTGCATAAACTAAAAATTATTAAAATAATGTACCTATTACCTATGCCGTATGAAATTTTAAAAAGTTATTTCTACAATAATAATAATTTGTTTTACTTATATCATAAAATATTTTCAATTTATATATAGGTAGGCAAATAAAATAATTGGAAAAATAATATATGAAACTATACATCTGTACCTATCTATAATTCATTTTATTATGTAGGTACAAAATATAAACCATTTTATTTATGTATGTGATATTTTTATTATATCAAAATAATCAAAATGCATCATATTAAATATAGGTATATTATTATATTATATGTGTACCTTCTAACGTAAAAAATTCAAAATATATATTAATAATAATAATTATGAATATTTAAAATACCAGTTGACATGAATACAATTTGAATGTACTAATTTTACCATATACTTAATAGGCCGCAACACCAACGAAAGATCGACCTAAAAGCGTGACAAAACTCTGGGACTTTGGAAAGTTGGATTTCAATTCTGAAAACTGTATTGAATTCATCAGTTTGTCTTCTAGGGATCGATCGAGGTGTTTATTTTAATTTTATTTTTTAGTCGTGTTATTTAATCATTAAAAATCATAATTTTTAAACATTGATTATATTTTAATCTGTAATAATAAAGAAAAATGCCTCAATCGATCCCTAGAAGACAGGCCGACACATTTAAATCTTTTTACAGATTGTAAATCCGACTTTCCATAGTTTCACAATTTTATCATGCTTATTGGTCTTTTTGGTGGAAATTTCGTGATTACACAACAATAAAAAGTGATACGGGTACGGGGCTATTTTTAGATTAATTTTAAAATGTACATAAATATTTCTAAATTGTTAGATTTTTATTTTTCATAATATTTCTTAA
>JAIPRL010006018.1:0-29297 GCA_025469235.1 Pemphigus obesinymphae | reverse complement strand
TAATAAGAAAATGTAATATTGTAAAAATAATATAATGTAAATTTATAAAATAAAATATCTTATATATGGTTTTTGGTTTATGACGTTAATTTCGCCCCCCCTGAGTTTTCTTAGATGGACGCCCTTGAGAGATAGGGCAGCTGGTACCAGCTGGATAGGTGAATAGGTGGTGCAAATTAACTAGTGAAAATGAAAAAGTATTTACAAAGAATATGAATGAGTCTAGAGTATGAAATGTGGAAGAGAATATTGACAAAATGTGGCGAAAAGTAGCAAAGAGTGTTAAGAGAGTATCTAAAGAAGTTGTTAGTGAGATTATGGGTAGTAGGCCAGAGGATAAATAAACATGATGGTCGGCTAAAAAACTAAAATAAATAGCATCAAAGAAAAAAAGACATTTTCAGAAATGGCAGAAAACCCAGGAGAAGAATGATTAGGTAGAATATAAAAGTGTATGTAAAAAGTGCAATGAGTAAAGCTAAATTAGAGAAATATGAAGAATTGTATGAGAGATTAGAAACAAAAGAAGTAAGGAAATGTATACAAGCTGGATAAGGGAAAATAAGACAATCTAGAAAAAGTAATAAAAAAAGAAACCGGTAATTGATAAGAGTGTAAGAAGAGAGACAAATTCCATAGGAGAAATTAGTTTGGGTTCCTAAAGATATTTTAAAATGAGTATATGAAGGACATGTATGAAGGAACAAGTACAAAAGTAAACAGTTTTTATGGGGAAACTGAGGATATTACGGTCACCTAACAGTTATCTAACCTAGGAATGCACCAGAGTTCGGCTTTGAGTTCTTATTTATTTTCCTTAGTAAAAGGATGAAATAACAAAGGATATACAGAGTGAGGTATCATAGAGCATGCTATTTGCAAATGATATAGAGTTCATTTGTGAAAGTCTTGAGGAAGTGAATGGTAGACTGGAAGAGTGGAGAGAAACTTTCGAGGATAAAGTATTAAGGATAAGTCGGGGTAAAATAGAATACATAGAGTAGGATTTTGGAGAATGGAACACAGAGTAAATAGGAAAAAGCAAGTAATGAAGTTGAGTGGGTATATAGTGAGCGAGGTTAAGATGTTCAAGTATTTAGGATCTGTTCTTCAGAAGAATGATCATTTGAGTAAGATATGAAACATATGATTAAGTATGGGTGGATAAAGTAGAGAGAAACATCAGGTATTTTGTGTGACAAAAGAATCCCAATTAGGTTATAAGGAAAATTTTATAAAACAGTGGTCAGGCCTATAATGATGTATGGATCAGAGTGTTGAGCAGTGAATAGGCTAATAGAACAGAGTATAAGTATGGCAGAGTTGAGAATTTTAAGGTGGATGAGTGGAATGATGAGTAGAGAAGACAAAATAAGAAATTAATATATAAAAGGTTATAGTTAAAGGTTAAAGTAATATAAAAATGGCTCCAATAGTGGACAAAATAAGGGAAAATTGGCTGATTGAAATGACGAGGACATGTTTTAAGGAGGAAAGAGGCAGAGACAGTAAGATTAGAAAAGGGAATTTATTTTGAAAGAAAGAAGACAAGAGAAAGACCAAAAAAAAGATGGAGGTATAATATAGAGTGATATGAAGTGAGTGGGTGTAATTGAGGAAAATGTGGGAGATTAATTTCTGCGAAAGTTAAGAACTAGAGTGACCAACCCTAAATAGTTTGGAGAAATGGCGAAGAAGAATAAAAAGCTTGTTTTTTACAAAACACTGTGTTAAATTATCACAACAAATATAGTATCGTTAAATAACGGTGACAATAGTAAAAAAGCGTTATTTAGTAAATGCTTATCGAAAGTTCTTCTATTAGTATGAGCCAAGTTCCAACAATGTCCAACAAATCCATAACTAAATTGTTGCAATGTTATATTGAAAATTTTTGAAAGTTGTTCTGTTAGTGTGAAGTTAGTAGAGTAATACTTAAAAATTTTATAACTCAAAAAATATCGTCTAACAAATTTCAGGAATCATAATTGAATGACCAATCGCTAAAAATAGAGATTTTTGAAAAAACTAAATCCTAAACCTTTGTAAATTTTAAAAACCCAAATCCAAAACGTTAATTCTTGAAAGTTTGGAACCACTCTTAAAGGTTCCAAACCACATCTTGAACTCCATAAAATATATATATATATATATATATATATTAATTTTGAACATTTTTTTAAATATTTCAGAAAATTTAACTTGCTACACTTGCGTGAACGTGTCGGACAATTTGACGTGCAACCAATATGCTATAGACAGACCATGTGCTCGAGGTATATTATATTATCAATTTTAACCTCGACATTTTTTTTAACGTAATTTATATGTCAACAGATTTAGACTACTGCCAGACGTTACACATAATGGATTCGACCGGGTCAAGTGTTATAGTGAACAAAAAATGCGCTAACCGAACGGAATGCCATCCGTCCACTGTTGGATGTCTAAACATTGACAGACAGACAGTAAGGGTCCTATTAATATAATATAATGGTATTATTAAAGTTGTGAAAAAATGTACTACAAAATCCGGATAAAATATATTTGAAATACAAAATATTATGCATTAAATAATGTCATATTCGAAATTATCGCAGATCCATTGAGAGCTTTGTCTTCCGCGTCACTATCTTTCATGTTCAAAAGGTCCTTCCCGATTTTATCCAATGCTTTTATGTAACAATAAATTTTCACCGAGAAAAACTGTTCACAATTTCACATTTTTATATCACACAATATATAAACGTATCTTAATATTCGAAAACGATTTTATTTTTAAATGTTAAACCAAACATTTTATAGTGTATTTTTAAACTTAAAAGTGAGCAAATATTAAAATCAAATTATTTTTAACTTCAATTTTAATACCCATATTAATTAATCGTTGATCTCTTAAGAAAATAGTGAAATAATAGGACGCATATAGAATTACTAGGATTAATATCTATTTGAATAAAAATGTATTTGAATCTGAGAAATTTCATTTTAGGAACCGAAAAATATGAAAATGATAAATTTAGAACCTCGCTATTTAATATGCGGATTGAGCAGTCATAGATGTCTGTTTTCAAGGTCTATTTTTCTAACTACCTTTGTCCGTCCAAATAATTTTGTACACAATCGATTAAGAATAAAGGATATTTCGGATAAATCCTCCGAAATGAAAAATGTATTTTCGAGATCACTTCTAATTCTTTAAAACTCGCTAGCCTCGTTTAATTTAGCCTTCCTACTATAAAAATCCCGTGAAAAGAATTTCCGAAGTATGTTGATGAACGTGTATCTCGCTAGATCCTAAAACCAAAATGTATCCCGTTGGTACTGGTGTTCCTGTCATTAATAGTGTCAGATAGTTATATCAAATTCCACATAATTTTTTCCCGACATTACCAGTTTCAAGATTTGTCCATTCGGAAACTTATAGATACTCCATAGATATAGAATCGTTGAAAAAAAATATGTTGATTCACAATAATTATATGTTGAAATGCAGTAGTGTTAAATATTTATAATTCAAAGAATTTGTGGCCCTCCCTATCCCATCATTGCGCGCATACGCGATTGACATTAATCGATACTCTTTTCAAACATTTTAAAGACTATACACCTAAGCAATTAAATAACTATAACTTTTTGAAAACAGTAGCGCAATTAACACCAGGGAAGTTAGAAAGTATATTTTGGTCCATGTAGGCCGGGTGAAGTGAGTTAAAATGTAGACAATAGTGCATTTGTGAAATCAAAATATAATAATGTATACCGGTTAGTTAATTTCATGAAAATCCAAAATTTACGCCAATTATCTTAAAATTATCTTAAAAAACTAAAACACAACTATGGATTAAAATTAACAATATATATATATGTATATATAGGTATCGTCGTGTACTACGGTACCTGTATCTGTACAAATATGCACATTGCGTATAGGATGTACCCAATATTCGTGAAATGTAAGAATGTGAAACGATCGTTACGATATATCAAGAAGACGCGGTGAACAATAACCCCACAACGAGGGGGGGGGGTTATTGAAAATGGAAAAATGAACGTGTTTAGTGCGACGGGCGCGTGGTGACAAGAATAGATGTTGGGGGGGGGGAGAGGGGCGTGATGAATGGAAACGGAGGAAGTGAAGAAACTGACGAAACCTAGTGGTGTTAAACGTGTGATTTAAAGACAAAAATAGTTATAAATCGATGCGATGGTGTCTAGAGATAAAATAAAAACCGTGTGGCAGATGAGATTTATACATCAAACAGACGGCCGGAAGAAAAACACAACGGCTCCATTGTCAATGTTTGTTCCATTGTTCCGTTTAATCCATCACTATATACGTATAATATTGATTGTGTATCTTTTTTTTTGGTTTTTTTTTTTTTTAATACACTATCACGATATTAGCTCCATTTCGATAATTATCCCCCGCTATTTGAGTCAAATTAGTTTCAAACAATATTCTACCAATTTATTATTGTTTATTAAGGACGCTGCGCCAACAAATTTTTATAGCGAAATAATTATATATACATTCGTAATTCAAAAATGCTATTAAGTCTACAATAAACATTCAGACATAAATTATATATCGTTTAAAAGACGAAAACGTTTTGTTAGAACCATGTTTTTAAAATAATATTTTATTTTTATTTTTTATACAAACGCCATACTATAAACGCCTTTTTGATATGCGAATTAACAATATATTATTCATTTGTTTAATACCTATGGTAATACGGTTTTTGAAAAATGATTGTAATTTAGGACAGTGTTTTTCAATTACGGAATTTGATTCACGCATCGGATAATTTAAAGATGTAACCGTAATATGTTCTCAATATTAGTGGATTATATTGATTTTGAATGTATATTTTTTATACATTTCACGAGTCTATATAGTAATATTAAAATAGGTAAACGATAAAAACATAATTTCAATTCGGAATATTGTCTAATCTTGAACGCATAGGTATAACCTACATTGATATTTTGAGTAAAATATGTAACCTATAACACGTTCTATTTTTATTATCATAGACCAATTAACTGCACTAAATTCCCAAAATTCCCAATCAAAATATCTGAAGTTAAAATATGTATTATGGAAGAAAAAATTTATTTTGTACTCGTTTGTCCAACATCATGTCTGGGATAATTAGTTATTAAACCTGATACCTGTTATTACGTTTTTGTTTGAAATGAAATTATAACAATGAACATGAGCATTTTTTATTAAATTTATAATAATGATAAAAAAAAAAAAACTGGAAAATCGATTTACTATAATATTCCAGATTATTAGGCTGGGTTACATAAACGTTTATTAGCTACTTACAGATGGTTTACAGACCGTTAAAGTACTAACGACTCGGTAAATTAAATATGGTATTGCCTAAATACCATAATAGTGTTAACGGCTCGATAAATTATAGGTTACAAATCTGTAAGTTACAGACGCGATTTTCGTTCGGTAACTTTTACATATCGGTTAAAAGATTAATAAGAGTAAACTTATGGAATTACCTACTGATTATAATATTTTGTTACGGCCTGTTCCCACTATCAATATACAGTTATCACGTAAAATGCGTTATTTTATTTGGTATTCATGGTTAACCTCAAAATACAAGTTTATTTTATGCCATCACCTTTGAAGTTTTACACACTCTATAAAACTTACCGAATGAATAAGCTACAGAGCCGGTAATAAATTTACAGATACTTGTGCGACCCAGCCTCAGAATATTAAAAACTCAAGTTTTGGATGCTCGAAGTAACATACTGTTTTAAATATATTGTTAATAATGGTATTGTATATTTATTATACGATAAATCATTTGACATTTTATTATAGATCCTAATCAGGCCTGGATTAAGGGAGGGCAGAGGAGGATATGGCCCCCATATCTCAACATTCAGAGGCCTCAAATTTTACAATATGTATATATAATTTTTTTTTTTTTTATTATAGTAGCTTAAAACACAACAAATTGATATTAAGAACTTTCAGTTTATAATCATATTAAATTGACCTATACCTAACGTATAGTTTAAAATAAAACTAAAAAAGGATAATTCTAAAAATGTCTACTGCGATATAATATAATACTTTATTTTACATTTATCGTAATAATTCGCCAGATTCGGAGATGGCTAACGACCGAGAGATTTTCGCAAACAAATTAAATAGCCGTGGTTATATGTACACTTGCACAATTAAACGCGGTCCTTACTTGACCATTTTGCTCGCAACACACTCGAATTCTAATAAATTTCTTAGGTGTAGATGTTATACCTCGAAGGCCAGTATATTCTGTTCGTGGTTGTTTGCGAGCAACCTCAAACACGATCCATAAATTGTTGGACTCTGGGCCCATACCATTACTACATACCATTACTATCAAAGTAAATATTTGTCGAACAGATGCTCCCCGTGGACACATACCTATTTTATAGAAATTCAGTAGCAGTATAACCGTAATGCTATTAACCAGAATGAAAATGATAGAAATTCGCGCAAAATTATACTATGTTAAAACAGATCATGAACCTATATACATTTTGGAATGATAATTATTGTTTTTCTTTTTAATGCGCTAAGCCCGGTAAAATTCGTCTAGTGTCAAAATCAAAATAAGTATACCTACCTAAAATATTATCTATACGTTTTTTTGTGTATCTATAAGGAGCCTGGTTGAAAATTATGGACCCTCGATCGTGAAATGTCTTAATCGAAATGATCCTGATACATATTATAATACACCTCACACACAAGCGTTTAATGTGTTTAACGATTTCAAAATATCTTCTTCTTCTTCTCCTTCGTTTACTCTCCCTACTATTTGGAATTTGCTACTCTATTCATCAACTTCCACTTAACTTGATCTTTCACACACTCTTCACTTACACAGTACACTGCCTAGTCTTATTAATACCGCTATTATCTCTATTACATTCAATTTTCACATTTATCACATAAAATTACCGACTCTTCTTTCTATTTTACTCATCCACACTTAATCCTATATTTCATATCTTTCTCAAAGCCACCATTCTTCTGTAAAACAGATCCAAATATATGAACTCCTCAATCTCATCCATTTTACCACCACTCATTTTCATTACTTGCTTTTATCTATTAACTCTGTGTTCTCTTTCTCCAAAAATATACTCAATATATTCGGTTTTATTCCTACTAATCCTTAATCGTTTACCTTAAAATGCTTCCTTTCACTCTTTAAGTCTACCTACCGTTCACTTCATCGAGATTCTCTTACCATCATTATATCATTTGTCAACAGCATGTAACATTACACCATGATGCCTTACCCTACATATCCTTTGCTATTTCATTTATTGCAAAAGGAAATAAAAAAGGACTCATAACCAAACCTTAGTGCACTCCTACTCTGACACCAACAATTCTAAGGTTCTCCACACAAACCCTTCACATTTGTACTCACACCTTCATATATATCCTTAATTGCATTCACACACACCTATAATAATCATTTCGTCATTAATCTCCATTTCAAAATTTCTCTAGAATCATCTCTGTTATACACCTCCTATATATATATTATAATATTGGCTTCATTGTCGACCTGACTGTGTTTTTAAATTAATCAACTAAACATTGATTAGTTTGACAATGTTATTTTAATCATCATCTGTAAGTTGATGTCCACCAAGTATAAATCGATGTTTAATTTAAAACGTCCGCCGAGAAATCACCTTCATGAGGTCATTTTTTATTTGACGCATTTGTTGGTTTTTCTCATCATTGTTGTTTGAAATATTAATAATAACGATTGAAATTATTTAGAACGAGTTTATAAGTATTATCTTTAATAACCGTAATTCGTGATCAAATATGTATAGTCGGGTGGGCCCCTTTTCCGCCAGATACAAAAATCGATAGTATGTATAATAATTAACTACCTAAATATGTAGCGGCTAATAAGTAAAATATTAATATCTACTATATAACTATATTGAAAAATAGTAGGTACAGTGTATATTTATTTTTACTTATACTGTATAACTAATGTAAAAAGTAGTACAATACTTATACATGACTGATTTCAATTTGTAATTTTTAATAATAATCATTGTATTGTATCAATGTTCCTAATATTTTATAATTTTTTAAAATGAAAATTATGTTCTTTTTTAACAAATCTGTACTTACTTATTTTATTTAATAATTGATTGTTCTTCACTAATAGGTACCTAAATTAAACCCGGTATAGGTATATTATATTGCGATTATATCTTAGTTTGTAATTTTAACTAGGTAGGTAATATAGAAATGTTTATAAAATAGTGATATCTATTGTTACTCTATCGATCGAATATTCTATCGATTTTTATAACTGACGGAAAAGGGAATGTCATGGTTTTGGCGCAAACGGGTTATGCCCGTATGGCCGTATGGATACATCACAATCGAAATTCTATTGTTTTTATATTCTACATCAAGTATGCCATCAAGTAAACGACCGATATATTTATTGATTGATTTGATTAATGAAAACACAAGGATAATATTAAAACAAATGCAAGAAATTCGCCAGCGTAAACCGGTTTGCTTTACCGATCCCGATTAATGATTCCGATTAATGATTTTGGTTCAGTGTATAGATACACCGGTTTAGTTAGAAATTCGTTGCAATAATCGGTTTACTCCCTCCATAATTCTTATTATCAAAAATTAGTTGTTATACAACATTGATTCTGCTTATCATATTATTGACAGTTCAATTTAAAAAATTTTACGTTTTAATTTTTTTTTTAAATAAAAATAAAAATGAATAATAAAATTAAAATTGCCATGTTAAAAGATTTTATTCTTACTAAAAATCGCTTTGTCACTAATATCATTAATCAGACAATATAATGGATTTCTATTCGAAAAATTAAGTAGTTAGAAATATACATTTTAGTAAATTAAATGTTGTTACAGAAAATAAATTTGTTTTAATGTAAAAATTGATAACATGAAGTGATAACAGATAATTAAAGGAAAATTATGTTTGGGATGGGGACAGATCGGGATCGGTGTTTTTCGACCACCTCGCTACAGCGGCCGAAAAAAAGTAAACCGGTGTGTCTGAATTTTTAACCGGTTTAGTCCAGCGAATTTCTTAAAAGTACACCAGTTTACTTTTTAAGGGGAAATCTAAACCGGTTTAGTCTAGCGAATTTCTTGATGGTGTATGACCAGCATCTACAATTATTATCGGTCTGCTTTTTGCTTTAAGAACATTACTTCTATGGTGAAGATCGTTATTTTAGAATATTTTTGATAGTTTATAATTGCACTTTTCAGTTATATTTGTGCGGTATTACAAGATTCAGACTTTATGTCAACAGGTGTGCGTATCCTGCTGCGACGGCATGTACTGCAACATGACAGTACCGACCAACCAGACGAACGCAGTTGTAACGATTACACGCAAGAATCACATGAATCCTACCAAAGGGCCGAAGACCAAATCGGCTGGGGAGGTGCCGTGCGCTCAACTGACCGTTTCGTCGTACGCGTTATTGTTTCTGCTGTTATTGATCGTTTTCCAATGTTAGATCGTTGTACGATATTTTATTTATAACACGAATCGATGGGCTTAGAATGAAATGGTCATAATTTTAAATTATATCTGTCAGGCCTTTCTGAAACATTCAATCTACAATATTTGTATATACAAGATACTAAGAACCAATTCATTTTCTGCAGTGTACATTGTCTCTATTAGGTACGAGTCTTAAGTCTTGCCCAGTAATATATGTCGTTTTTAGCCTGAAGTCCAAATAATCAATAGGAATGAAAATGTTGAGAAAAAAAATTATACATATTTAAAACCTTTTCATTCTAGCCGTCGAAATTCCAAATTATTATTATTATTATTATTATTATTATTAATATCTAACCCGTTACCTCGACAATTTATATTATAATATATATATATGTAGTGTATAAGTTTAGACTATGCTAGCTGACGTGGGTTGTACATGGTAATATGCAAACCAACATACTCGTTTAAAATATTGTTATTAATCGCAATAATGTATTTATATAAAACGCACCAATAGTACACCGTGTACTTCCCAGTTCGCGCAGTATTATAAACACCAACAGAAAAAATTATAATGACCGATGGAAACCTGCATGTTATACGGACGTTATAAATTCAATGGTTGGAACCGATTCAAGAAGGACTGGTTTTCAGAACCGATTATTACGCTCAAAATTTAAGTACCGGAGCAGAAACCGGAACCTATAATTATTTTATATTAACTCGTAATTACTCGAAGGACCTCTAAGAAACCCGACCCCTTATTGTAATTTAGTGAAAATGTACATCCTGTTCAAAAACGGGAATCCAAACCACAATCCTTATTTTATTTTTTTTTTTAAAGAACCGGAACCTTAAAATATTATCCTTATAAGACCGAAACTGAAATCAGAACCGAAAAACTTTATGGTTCCAACCTTTAATTATAATTATAATTAAAAAAATATGTATATATGTGCAGAGCAGAGCAGACGATGGAAATCACATTAACTAAAAGTACTTATACATAATTTCGTAATCTAAATATTACCCATAACTTTATACAGTATTTTCTAATATTATCGAAAAAAACTTTCCTTAGAATTCGGCCTTAATAGAATGCCACACATGCGATTTTTAAGTACTGTATAGGCAATTTTTAAAAAATAAACATTTAATAATTTAAAAATATTTAAGTAAATTTTAAAAGTAATTTGAAAATAGTTCCGTATCAGTATCACTTTTTATCGTTATATAATCACAATCGATATGTGTTAAAGAAATATGTTATCTCGGGCTGTATTTGTAATTACAAACCAAATTTTCACACAATATTGTGTTCCACCATCGTTCTTTATTCGATATCATTAATGTAACCGATATTATATGTGTAAAAATCCCCTAAAACATGGTTTTTACAAAACGTTTTAATTACGTTTTTAAGATTTTTTAAATTTTTTTTAAAGAACAACAGTAGAACACAGATATTTTATTTTTCGTGTAATATTGTGTGAAAATTTGGTTTCTTAATTACGACAACAATCCAAAAAAATATTTTTCTCCCAAAACAGTTTAAACGGTAAAATAACGCACGTGTGAATGTTATTTTAAGAAATTAACTACAATATCATCACAGTTTTAAGGAATAAAGAATAGAGATCGCTTTCGCTTTGAGTCAAATATTAAATCGTACCAGGTAAATCATCTTATTCCGAATAAGGAAGACCATCACATGAGAATCGAAGTAATCGATAATTGTGACGTACCTATACTGAAGTTAAATTACCATGCGATACCGAATAAATTAAGATAATACGTATGTTTCATAAGATGAAGTTTTTGATAAAAACATCTCTACTTTCCGTAATATATGGTTTATTTTACATGCTCTGCCTGCGGTATAAACTTTGAATGTATGAACACAAAAGTTGATCGATTTGTTTACTTGTTTGGAAATTATAATATGTTTTTAATCGAAATAAGTTTTTGTTTGTTTTTAACCTTCTTGTTATAATGTAAAATAAAACGACAAAGTATTTAAATAAAAAAATGTATTTTTTTTTTTATTATTATTATTATTATTATTATTATTACCAAACCTCGTGAGATTATTATATAAATAAAAAAAAAAAAATCGTTATTTATTTCGATTTATTCCTATTGGTTACCTATCAATAGGTGGTAGGTACCTATATTTCTATATTTCTTAGAAATATATAGGTATACTATATACTATAGCTGACCCGACAATGCTTTGCTATTGCTAGTTTTCAATATATTATATTATTTTCCTGCCTGTTTATCTATATTTATTAACCCAAGTAAATATACAAATGAATCATGTGTATGTAATCTAGAATATAAAATGTTGGCATCCATCCACAAAAATAAAAAAAATAGAAATAAACTCGAATTAAATAAAAAAAAAAAAAAAAATTAAATATTTCACCCCTTCCTTTTTTTTCTACCGGTCGGATCGAATCTTTTCGTCGTTGTGCGATTTGCTGTTGCCCGAAGCAAATACAAAAAATTAGTGCAATTTATCGTTATCCTGCGCCGTTCAATTCTCGTATCACGACCAGAAGATATTTGGACGGTTTAGATTCACGATATTGAATCCGGTAGATGACTACGCTGCAATCGGGTCCAATATTATACGAGTATAATATGAAAAAAAAAAAAAAAACGAAATAAAATATATGAAAAAAATCATAAGTTCATGAATAATTGACCGTTAAAACCTTATTATGAAAATATATAATTTTGAGAAGACGGGTCGACATTTTGTTGTTATATGTTATCATATTGATACGGCTGAATTACCCGGCGTTGACCCGGTTAAATTGTTTTGTTTTGAATATTTTTTTTAATCTTTATAGGAAGTTTTCTGTATAACAGGTACAACATGGCAATCTTATGCAACTTCGTTTGCCCCAGTGTTTAGTATTTTACATATTCTATTTGCTAATTTTCGTTAAAAAATAAAAGTAAAAATTCCTCGAACCCGATTTCAGCGCCACCTACCGGATTCAATTGTGAATCTAAACCGTCCAAGGGCCTACTCTAACACACTCAAAAAATCTCATTAAAATCAGTACAGCCAGTTAGCTTAGTAGGAGTTTGAATACTTACACACAGACAGAAGAAATATATATATATATATATATATACATATAAGATATATAATATATAAGATTATTATATAGGAACTACCTATTTAATAATATACAAGTAAGTATATGATATGAATATTTACCATTTAATTCAAGAATGTATAACTTTTACATTTGTTTTGCCCCATAAGAAATGTCTGACCTTACTCGGCTATTTTTTTTGTAATATTCACAAATATCAGCAAAGTAAGAAACGATTTTTTTTTTTTACAATTAAGACGGTTTTAATATTATATTATATCGAGTACCCACTTCAAATATGGCGATTTATAATATCATCACAATACCTATACAGGGACTGTATGATATTTTAATTTTCCCAAAAATGTATTCTTCGATAAAAATAAATGTTTTTCTATAAAAGGTAACGTATACACCATCGTTATTGTACATCAATTCCACGAGACCTCCGTTGCAGTTAGTGGAGAAGTAGACCTAGATTTCTATGCTCATAGTAATCCCCTCCCATCTTACTTATAGCCCTTATCCACGTGTGTCCATTGGAGATGAGGGAGGGATTTTTTTACAGGGAATTTAATACCTACAAAGAAAGTCAGTACAAATATGTACGTCGCAAAATGTCATAAATTAAAATGTAAATATTATGTTTATATTTTTAATTAGATTTCGAGTCAATTTAAACGGAATTAAAAATAATAATAATAATAATATGCATAAGAATATAGTCATTATGATTTCATTCACATACCGATTATAGAGTATCGGATAAACTAAATAGGTCGGGTTCGAGTACAAGTTCGACAATCGACTAATATTTGATCGTGCGTTTATGACACATACTAAATCAAAGTCGAATAAAGTCGTTTTAGTCTTACTAAAGCATTGTGATTGCACGCATAAAAAAAAAAACAAGATTAGGTATGACAATGAAAACGTGTTATGTTTCCATTTTATGGCGTTTTTGGCTAAAAATTGAACGGAAAGGAAATGAAAAAGAACTTTGGGTTCATTCTTTCGACTTTAATTTAGTTATTAGAAAACAATATACAATCAAATTGTTTTATTCGCTAACTTTGTATTTTAACGATATTCATCAAAAATCAACAACTTTATTTATAATATTTTAATAATAATTATTTATACAAATAAATATTAATACTAATATATATTACATTTCTGTACGTTCTCTTCCTCACTGAATGAAATAATAATATAATAATAATACCAAATTTAATCGGTCCAAAACAATTTTAACTTACCAGTGAATTGTTATATTATATATAATACCTATAAAAAATAAAATTAAAAAATTTTAATTGTAAACAAGAATTAACAAAATATTTTTATACCTTAAATTTTAAATAGTTGAGGTACATATTATAATGCCTTAAATAAAATATATTCAAATACTTATACTTATAAATACGAAATTAGAAAATGCTAGAAAAATGATTGTATAGACTGCAGATAATCGGCCCGGCGGTTATATGTTCCATTTTTATTTGAAAATACAAAATATATAAAGATCTTAAGTGAGTCAACTGAAGCTCACAAAAATATCCTTCAAGTACACAACGGTGTACGTTCCAATTTATTAGTACTCAGTATATTATATTATACAAATATGATTTTGAAATATGCATATAAAGTATAAATATGAAGTTTGATACGTCAAAATCTTCAGTAAGTATCTATGACAAATAATATTAAACTTCATGGTCATTAAAATAAAATACACATGTTTGGAAAACATTAATTTCTCAAAGTAATAATCATTTATAAAACGTAATTAATGCAAAAATTACGTTTTAAGTGATTTTCTTATAGTTCATTAATTTAAAAAACTATATTATATTGTATTTCGTTTCATCATAATGTGTTTTTATTTCGATTTATAAAAGAAAGTAAGTAAAGTTAAATATTTCGATTTTAAAAATGCTAGACTTATATCATAATGCTTTCTCAAACATAACATTTCAAAAAGTAAAATATTTTTATAATTTTAAAAGATATTTTATTAGTATTATTACTTTTTTAACTCTGAAAATTGTTCAACTCAATTAAATATTAACTAAATTTAAAAAATGTTAAGTTTCTACAGTTTTTCAATTTCTTTTTAATACCAATTGATAAATTTTTACAAATTCCATCTATAAACTACTTAAATTTAGTATTTAATATTTAAATACTCGACCGATTTTAATGGCTTTTTTTAAAGATCATGAAAAAATAATATCGATAAAATATTAAAATGGCTATATTTTTAAATGATCAAAATTTTTTTTTTTTTTAATAAGTAAGGTTTTCCATTTTTATAAAGCATTATGGAACTTTGTCGAAAAAGTATACAAATATTAGCCTACGAGAGTATATTCGTATAGTAAGTAATAGAAAAAAAAATGTAATAAAAAAATATTGAATCGAACAAATAACTTTTAAACGACTGATTTTCCACTTAAATTCCATACTGTTTAGTCTTTAATATAATATAATAATGTTATACTATTATGTTCGTTTCGCAAATCAATCCAGTCGTTATGTTATTACATGTGACATTATGACTGAGGATTAATTAATAAATGGAATTAAAAGAAAAGAAGAAAATAGGAAAGTTCGAGAGTGGATGTGCTTTTAAGGTGTTCTCGAAACATATTTTAACTTTCAACCGCGAGTTCTGAATAATCTATTCGGATTTGAAATGTCAGAAATGTTTCTCTGCGAGTTTGAAAACATTAATGTATTTCGCGTGTGAACAAAATGACAAGCGTATAGACTAAATAAACGTGCGACGTTAATTCCATTTAAAATAAACATACTCAAATGGAAACGGTCAATAGTTTTTGTATGATCAACTTAAGAGTACGTGGCACTGAAGATTTTCAACGACAAAAACATGTTTACGCAAAATAAATGAAACGACATTTTAAAATTATTTTAGGATTAAAACACTTATTTTCAATTTGATAGAAAACCACATTTTGGAGATAATCACATCGGTGTTTTTTCAAATAATATGTTTTAAAAAAGTTACAGTATCTTAAAAATGGAGAGGGTGGAATAGTATTTTGTACTTTCGATAACGAGCTTAATATTTAGAAAATTGTGAAACCCCAATGAGGTTTATAGTTTAACTAATTAAAGTTAGGTTTATTAATTATAGTTTATTGTTTAAAATACCTAAGTTTAGAAACCAGGAATTTAGCACGCTTGCAAAGTAGACTTTCCAAACTTGTTTCCCTACGCATAACGACCTGTTCAAATTAAGGATGGGAATTTTTGACTAATGAATCGATTTTTTGATCGTATATAAATCAAAATGTAAAAATTAATTCATAAAAGAATCGTGGTTCAAAACATTGATTCCTCGAAAATCCATTTTTATCAATTCCTAATTTTTATACATTATGTCATAGATAAAAAAGTATTATATACTACGACTATATTATAATTTTTACAGATTATTTCACATTTATTAATAATAATTAAATGTGTTATGTAATGAGTATAATGGATAATTATAGTGTCAGCATCTCATGGAACCCGGAAGTTTTTTCTGAAATTTAAAAATATTTAATGATTTTATCTCAAAAACCATCTATAAAACGATAGTTATTTTGAATTACCTACTATAATGCTGCCTGCATAGTCCGTACACTATCAAATAATTATTATTTTTGGTAATAAACACTCAATTGTATTTCCACAATTGTTGTTTTCTGAATAAGTTTAGACCGCAATAACGTATCTGAGTAAAATTAAAAATTAAATGTCAAACTATATTTTTGCCAAAAATATTTCAAATTAAATGAATAATATACAGCTTTTTATGGTGGTTTAAAATTAATAAAAACCATGTTTTTAATTATTAATTAAAAAAAAAAAAGTGTTTTAAGATTTAATAACAAATTTAAAATAGTTTTCAAAACGAATACAAGCTTAACACCGTTAATTTATGAAAATGCCAAAACTATTTTAGCTCTTCAAAAATCTACCATCAAAGACCCTTAAATTAAATTGTTAATTTAAAGGAATATTCAAAATGAAAATTAATTTAAAATATTTAAAAACAGAGACATTCTAGTTCGGTCATTTTTATACGAATTTCTTCTCAACTAAAAACGAGTTGCCTTCCTGATAAATCACAAATTTAATCGTAACCATAATAATCATAATCCATTAATTCATGTCTAAAAAATTCTTAACAGATAACAAATGAGGCAATATTATAAAAATAAAAAACATATCCACTAATGAAGTATAAAACTTTCTTGTGTGAACAACCCTTAAAATGATTACATAGATACATTTTAACTTCTAATTATTTAACGAAGACAACTCATATCGTCACTTTTAGGAAGCCGCTTAAATATTAAAATCAACATAATATTATAAATCATTATTACAAAATAAATCCGATAAACTTGGGTTTTGAATGTCTATGTAAAATATAATATTGATAAAATATTTTTCGATATAAAATATGAAAATTGTATCTATACCTACATATGTCATATTGTTTTTGATGTACTTATATATAAAATTAATTTTTATTATATTCAATACTCGTATTTTATAGAATTTTTATTTTTAATAATTATTACAATTTTTTGCTGGATTAAAATACTTTAATTTTAATATTCATGAACTCGAAAAAAAATTTTTAAATTGTACTCGAATTTTAAAAATTAATTTAACGAAGCTATTTTATAAATCTAATTTTTTAAACATTTACCAAATATGTTTGAGTATTTATTTTTGACGATTTTGAATTTTTCGAAAAACGTGATATTTATTTCTTGATCATCTGCAATGTTAAAGTACCTACCTATATTTGATATCGATTCATTTTTCCCCGTCGGATGCTATATCATATGATGTACATAATAATATTTTTATTATTCAGATCAATTTAATATATGCCTATATATAAACAATATTTTATTAAATAAACTAGTTAAATAAATATAATAAATAACTCACATTTATACAAGCTTTAAAAAAATCGTAAATAATTTACCATCTCTGAATACATCCCTTTAAAAATTAGATTTACAAAATCACTATTTTATCATTTTTAATTTCTATTTCTACATATTAAATTTAAAATGATGAATTTATAGTGCAAAAGCGTGTAATAGTTATTAAAACTTGCAAATACTGAATGAAACAAATTATAGTTACCTATTGAATCTGTCAATTAAATTCTGATTCCTGTTACGCTGTATAGTAAATGGTCATTTATTATGTTTTTTTAAAAATGTATTTATATTTGAAAACAATTTTATAAAAAAATGTATTCAATAATATATGGTAAGTATTTCAAATATTTTTATACTTTTTATACTTTCTATACAAGAGTTGAGAATATTTTAAATTTTAATCATTTTACTTTAGGGCAGTTTCATAATTTATAATATCTGACATTTTTAGACTTGTATTGCACACTTACAGTTTTTTGTTCGTATAAACTGTTGAATATATCAAAATTTAGTTTGAGATATGGAGAAAATTCATATTTTCGGTTAATTAAGTATATTTTATTTTTAAACCACTTGCTACTTTCACATTACGTTTTTTGGGTGAAAAAATTTTAGGAAGTCGGGTAAAAATATAGAACTTAAAATTGTTCATATTCCCACTTTATACTGTGGTATTGACATAAACGAGATTGATGCAATCCCAACCATTTCATCCAATAAACCGTTATACTGAACACTTGTAGTGGTGCTTCAAACAGACCCAGGCATGAGGGGGAGGAGGGTTTCCAAGGTCTCTATATATACTCAAAATCGGTCGGATTTTTTTTTTAAATTCCGTCATTGACTTTTTAATATACCTATACAGATATTGGCACATTCTATTGTTAAGATTTGAAGAGGCCAATAACGTTAATTGCACATTCAGCAGCTATATTATACTATAGGTATATTGATTTTAGCGCGTAGAAATAAACATATCGACGAGATGTGGAGTGGTTTTAAATGTCGGTAACCTGATAAAATTGTAATAAAGAATAATAAATTTAAACTTAAGTATTATGTAGGTATATATATATTATGAATTCGAGTAACTGAAAACTATAACTCGTAAAAGAACTACAGGATAATAATACATTTATATATAAATATATATATATATATATATATATTATATATATATAAATTAATTAAAGTAAAAGACGGTGTAAAAATGTAGTTTCCATTTTAGAAAAGAAAAAGTAAATCATCAAAAGACACTATACTTAATTACACCATAAATTATATAAAGTCGTGTAAAATAACCGTCTTTTCCAAAATAACCAATAGCCATTATAAAAAAAAAATTTAATCCTTGTCAATTATTCGTTCCATAAATCAATGATAAGTCCTGAAAATATTACAGATAATGAAATTACTACTAACCGGGCTGGACTGACCTGTACCACCTGGGCTGAGCCCTCGACTAATTATAGTCTATGGATTACTAGGATATATGCCATGATCTTCAAATAAATGCATATATTAAATAATATATATATATATATATATATACAATAATAATTTATATAATATATTAAATAATAATATTGTACGTCTATTTTTTATATAATGATCAATTCTTTTTTGACTAAACATATTGTTTGCTATAGCAATATTATATGTTTTCGACTTTTGTTTATATTATTATTCATTGTGGTATTATTATATTTCAATTTAATTGAAGACTCGTCAAGTCATCAGTCTATTATTCAAAAGTTAAGTTAAATCCTAAAAGCAATATTATGAAGATAACCATGTAATTGGAAAATAGTGCATCGTAATTTATTTAATTATTTGTCATTGAGTTTTTGGAATTATTAATTCTATGTTGAATGCGTTTTTTAGACTTCATTGTGAACACATAATGGAAAAACACAGGAGTGTTTTTTAATTTTCACAAAAATGTAACGTCTGCTTAGGTACAACTAAATTTTGGATGTACTCGATGTTGAAATGCAAAAGTATAAAGATACAACGTTGATATAAGTATGTACAGTAAATGAATATTTGGTAAAAAAATTTTTCAGCCTGTTCCTTTCGATGCCACAAACATTGTTTGGCAAAGATAGATCGCCCAATGAATCCCCCTTCGGACAATTCGTGTCAAACAGACCTGACCGAGTTTTTGTTATAGGAGAGTAGTGCAGAAATTACAAGCATTAAGGTACAGAAACACTTAAAATGCATAGTTATAGTCACTAGTCAGTGACGTATATTTTGTATATAAATGCATATAATTTGAGTAAGAGCATGTTTTCACCGAAAATGGAATATTTTTCCATATTTCTTAAAAAAAATTATCCATACAAAACTATTTAGATAAATTTACTTAAATATTAGTTGCAAAATTTTGAGAATACAATTTTTCTTATTTATGATATTAAAGGCGGTCGAGGTAATTAATGTAGAGGAGACAAATAAGTGCAGAGAATTGTCACTGAGTTATACGGGAATCTCAGCAGTACGGCGTCAAAGTCTGTCTTCTTATTCGGGTATAGACGATTTGCCAATAGCGACTACTTCTCTTGTGAAACCGGTTTCGTTTGTACGCTCAGTCGACAAGATCGTCATCATGATCAACAACAACATTTTGGATACTGATTTTCTGGCAAACACGACATTTGTAAGTACCGGCCGAGTAGAGCCGAGGCAGGAATATTCCAAATCGATATCGACAATGAGTTTATCATACCAATACATGTACAACGATTTCGCACATATGGCGTCGATCCGGAAAATCACGAGTCATTTAAAGATGACAACGACTCGGGTTCGACCTGGCAATATGCCTAGAACAACTTTGGGTTTGCCAAGTCAAACGTCTCTTCCGATTTGTAGAGGAAATTAGCAATGTTTATTTATGCAAATTAAGTTATTATATTTTTATATTCTTAAATCGTTTAACCCTCCCCCCCACCCCTCTATGTACCTAAATTAAGTTCTATATTTGATCTATTATAACATAAATTCTGATTTTAAATTTCGTTTATACGGTCAGTGCCAAGCCCGAGAATAAACCGGTTTTGACATGTCATATTTCTCGATATGTAGGAACGGTGAACAGGTCTGGGAGGTGTCAATTAACTGTCCGTAACATGCCATTAAAGTTATGATTAGCCATCATGCCTATAATGTCACGTTTTTTCTCGCAATACTTGCAGACTTACTACGTGTAGACAAACAATTCGGTAATGAATACGTTACGGTAATTTCGACTACATATTGGTATCGGGCGTCGTCGTGGGGGGGCGTTCCACCCAATCCTAAAACAATTTCGCGAATGGTTCATTCATTTCGGGACAAGAGATCTGATCGCAAAATTGTGTTAGGACTTGGCATAACGACCGGTACCAAAATTTTGTCAAAATTACCGTAACGTATTCACTACCGAATTGTTTGTCTACACGTAGTAAATCTGCAAGTATTGCGAGAAAAAACGTGACATTATAGGCATGATGGCTAATCATAACTTTAATGGCATGTTACGGACAGTTAATTGACACCTCTCAGACCTGTCTACCGTTCATACACACCGAGAAATATGACATGTCAAAACCGGTCTATTCTCGAGCTTGTCACTGACTGTGTAAAGGAAATTTAAAATGAAAATTTATGTTATAATAGATAAATTAACATAGTACTTGATTTTGGTATATAGAGGGAGGGGGAATTTGAAATTATAATTATGTTCAATATAGATATACATACGACATTCTCTCAATATGATATCAACATATTTTTGTATCGATATTTCGACTAAACGGTTTAATAAAATACCTTCGTTTGTTTGTTTAATCTGTGTAATTTTAATTGGCTTAACTATTAAATATTGCGACAATTTACCGATTGCCGTAAAACTCGGATATTAATGACCATAAATTCATCAAATATACATTTTAAAACATAAAAATACGTAATTATATGCGTTTAAACCTATTAAATATGGTTACGTTATTTTTCAACAAATATATGCAAAAAAGTTAAAAATATTAATTCACAATATATTATATATAATAATATATAATATAATATTATTATACATTAAATTATATATATATATATATATGTATGTATGTGTGTGTATGTGTATGTACTATATTTACAATATATTCCGTACAGATAAAGATGTTCTCAGACAGGATAGTCTATTATTATTATTTCATTAGCCTTTTATTTAGGTGGTGTGTTAAAACACACTTTTGTCTCTTTAATTTCTCAAATAGTAAAACATAAAAATGTTTAATCTTGTAAATGTTATCTTTAAGGGGGAAAATGGGAAAGTGTCTCAATTTCTATTATTATTAAAATTACATTCACACTTTAACTCCTCTCAAACCGGGCAAAACTGTTCACAGAAGAAGCCGTGTGTATTCAGCTAATAGGTATATTTTATAATAAAAATTAAACTCATTAAATTTTATTAAAAATTGTATAATAAATAGGGAATTAGGAAAGGAATTAAAGAATAATAAACAGGTCAAAATGTTGATTAAATTGGAATTTATATGACATTTTCGAGGTTCATAGTGTGTACACATACTAGGTACCTATATTTTATTGATAGGTATTTTTGCCATTAAAAAGTAATTCAATTTGAACAAAAATCGTGTAGTATAAAAAAAAATTAGACTTAGATAATTTTTAATGTTTTTAATCAGTTTGAAAAATTACAAATATATAGACTTTTACTCATATAGTACCTACTCTAGAAAATACAATAATAAAAACTAAACCAATTATAACGATTGACTACAATTAAATCTTAATTTAATCTATATTTTACTGTAAGGATATTCAAAAATAGTGAAGTTCATAATTATAATTTATAATAATAAGCTATTATAATTAAAATAACAATAAAATAATTATGAGTCACCTGAACAATATCTAATATAATAATAATAATAATAATAATATATTTTGTATTTATGTACACCCTGTAAAATAATTAAAAAATTGACGGACTTTAATATTTTTGTTATAAATTTTATTATATAACTTACAGATGGGTCGAACTGTTCAAAGTTCAAAAAATAGAACCGAACTTTAAGAGTTCGAAAATGTAGTAAAAGGCTGAACTAAACTATTTATCGAACTCTATCTGTATTTTTCGATTAAATATAACGAAAGTAGAAGAAACATATTTTCTGCTAATTTTTCATTCTTTGAAACAATTTTTCAACTTTTGGGGAAAAGTTCACAAATTATCAAAGTTTGGGTTTGACTATATATTTCAAAGTTTGGTTTGACACCTCCATTTTAAATTTGACTCGCCTCTAACATAATTAAATATTTTATATATTATTAATATAATACACGTATGAAATAGGTACCTATATATATAATATTATATTAACAATTCTAACGAAATTATTATAATTCGTGGTTCGAAATTTGAATTAGGTAGGTACCTACCTATATACCTATTTATTATTAGACAAGGTAAGTATTAAGTATTGTACGTAAATAGTTATTGCCAAATAATAAAGAAATTCGTGTAGTTTGTATATAAAAATAAGAGGACCCAGCAAAATTTTAGAAAATGTACTGCATGGGGGTAACAATGAATGACCTTTTTTTTGCTTATTTTCTCCTATAATCCTTTAAATTTAATTTGCTTCTTCTTTTCCTGAATAAGACGTCGCTCAACCCTTAGGCCGGCTCTGTAAAAATCCCTAGTTTTACTAAAAAAAAAAAGTCTAAAATTAATATTGACAGTATTGATGCTTAAAGGGGCCTTCTACACCATCATTTTTTGGCCAAAAACTACTCATTCTCCAACGGTACGACTCGACACGGGATACGGTAATAATTTTGAAAACATATTAAAATTTTTCATTACTTACTTTAGAGACTGATCGATTCATATTTTTCGTTTTATTATTTTATATTGGAATAAAAACTGTTTAAAATTTCCAACATTTTCGAAATATTCAACACGAATATCTAATTAACTAAAATTGTTTGAAATATTTCAAATATGTTTTCAATAATAAAACTTATGAACGTGCTACGACGTTCTAATGGAATTAGTATCGTCTATTTGAGTGAAAAAACTCGACATTTTTCGTGATTGTAAAATAATTCGGTGAAATGTGCATTCGAGCGCAAAATCATTTACGCCTCACACAAGCACAAGGTTGTTTTTCAAAAGTGTATGAAGATGCCTACATAATACTCCTTAGAATCGTGTGGTGTGGAGGTCCCTTAAAGGGTTTTAAAAATGCAATAATTTGAAAAAAAATCTCATTTGAATAATGTTTAAATAAATACATTAAATTTATAACTTGTCCCGTTCTAATATCTCTTTTTATTTTGATGTATAGGATAGTTTTTCAATTTTCATTCGGTGTTTATAATAATTATTTACATTGGATTCCATAAAATCCACTTTGAGACAAAATTTGATCATCTATTAAGTTATTTAACTTATTCCGTAATGGTAGCAACAAAAAAGTAATTTTTGAATTTTTAAATAAATTGTAATTATATAATTTGCTACACTTTTTTGCAAAATCTATGGTCTTCAAAAATTATAAAAATAAAATCGAACAATTTCAATTCCTATATATATATTTTTTTTTTTTTTCAATTTATATTTTAAGGTAAACCTTCCTGCGGAATGACCACTATACTTCCGTCATAATCCGTTTTACCAAATGGTGAAACGCGAACCTTGCGTCTAATCCTTTCGACGGTGATTCTAACGCTCATGACCATTAACGCATTATTAGCTATAAAAAAAAATTGAAATAAACCGCTAACAATATATTACTATATTGTTAAAACAATGACTTTTACGTATAAAAATATACTATAATAAGTGTATAATATTATACATGTACCTTTATATTATATTATATATAAGTATATGTTTCTCTAAATTATTTAATTTTGTGATATTACGATATTGCACAATTTAACAAAATTAAAAATACATAAATATCGATATTAATATCGAAATGTGTGTTACTGCGGGGAAAATAATTAATATTAGTCGTATAATAACACAGTTAGAATACTATTTAGGTACTTGTATGTAAAAGTTCTGAAACCCTGATAATTATGTGGTTAAGTTCTTAAATGTAAAAAAAATGTTTAGGCTTTTTATTTTGTTAACTATTTTACTAAATTTATTTTGAATAGAAATATAATATATTATACATAGATATATACAAGCTGGCCACAAGGGTGATACGTGCCATTTTATAATAATTTTGCTAATTTTTTCCTTTTGTGAATGTTTAAACAAAGATATACAAATGTCATTAACGAGTTAAACGGTTAAAATTATGTATTACATAGATAAATTATTATAGGTAGTCGTCATACCTAACTATGATTTTAACTTTTTTAATATATGATATAATAATATACATTATTGATCATTGTTTTTTTTCCTTTCAAATTACCTATTGTTATGAAAAGTGTTTTTAAAAATGTACGTTTTATTTTATATAAATATGTTATACAGATATAATATATTCATTTTAGTATTGGATTTAAAATTATGTGATTTTTTTGTCTGTAAATATTTTTTTCGGATAGAAGAAGTCGAGTAGGAGTTTTTGAGCATGAGCTTTTTGATAGAAAATTGGTTCAAGTCAGTACTATATAGAGGTCATTTTTCGATATTTTCAATAGTTTCCGTAATCCTTAAGCGTAAATAAACAAATTCAGAAAACCCACTCTGCGAGCGCTCTAAAGTGTTTAAATGCTAAGTATAAAGTACTATCTAGAACCGATTTCCTATTGGTATCATACCAACGCCAAACTCCTCCTCAATTCCTTCTGGTCGACAATTTTCTTATTGAAAAAAATTAAAATAATATGATTATGAAAAATTGAAAAAAATTGAAATAATAAACATCATTGTAAGGTACATGGCTTCCTCACTACGCGTAGAATCTAAAAAATAATTGTTTTAGAATAATAATAACAAAATTTTAACTTAATTTTTATTTATATCTGTATATAATATAAAAGAAGAAGTACTCACTGATTCATCACAATCAACGCACAGCCTAAACTATGATAGATACCGACTTGAAATTTTCAGGGTATGTTTGTATCATAGTCTAGGCATGGAATAAGAAAGGATTTTAGGTGGTTAAAATGGGCAAAAAACTAAATTTTACATGTAAATTGTATACCTATATACATAGGAGAAAAACACGGGCCACTCTAGCCATATTCGAGTTGACTGCGTAACAATTTCATTATATGTCTATCATAATTTAATTTACTTTATTATTTATTATTATTACTAGTTAACCATTGATTTGTTTTAATTGCGGGTCGTTCAGTTAGATGCAACAATCTCTAACTGCCGTCTTGTGGTTCTATGTTATGTACGTCATCGTCGCTTATTAACCGGTCATCGTCGTCTTCATATTATCATAGAACATTATAGAAATGTCACTTAAGGCGATAACAGTTTGTTTACAAAAAATAACCGACCATGAAGTTATCATCGAACTTAAAACTGAGGACCCACCCTGAAGTTAGTAACGTTAATTCCGCTATATATAATATGCATTGTTTAATGCAAGCATCTTCAAATCACTGATTACAGTAATTACAGTATATTAATATCTATTTTCAAAATTTGTCGACAACTACTATTTTAAACATCCAAGGTCACCCATTTACTTTGCACAGAAATATAGACAGTGACATAGCCCTGATATTATTATGACGTGTAGCCTTGTAGTTACAACATACCGTTGTATTTTTGTTCGAACTTTCATCTCGACTTTTAATTTATTAGTATTAATAATAATTTAACTTTTAACTTTTAATTAAATTACAGTACCATTGGTAAAAAATAAAAAGCGCCTTGCTAGGTCTACAAATAGAGTAAAAAGAGATCGAATAAAATAAGCTGATTTATTTTTATTGTACAATTATATTTAGTGTAGCGTTCAAAATATTTTAAAACTATGTCGATTGAAGAGATTATTGTAAACGGCCTATTGAGACCTCAAATAGTTGTTCCTATCATCGAATATGGTGCCTGCCTTTTTCGATAAATTTCTTATAATTTATTTAATAACCAAGAAAGTTTCCAGGAGATACGAAATACAATTGTTTCGCATGTGGCTGTTCATTGAAATGACATCGCTCATATGTCTTACAATTTGAATGGCGAAAACTTCCTATCTTCTACATATGCCCGTGAAATGTCAATTCATTCAGTCTATACAGATATTTGCGAATTGGTTGCAGCAAGTAGATTTATCAACTTTTATTTAAAGTTTAATCTAATTAAGAAACTTAACACACCTGTAAGGGCTCGGAGAAAAAAATGTTTATATATATTTTTTTCACTGAAACAATAAAAATCCTATTTTTCACTATGATTATGAATGATAATCAAGAATACAAGAACAATGGTTTTTTTTTTTTATTCTACTACTGGCTTTATCTTTTGAGAAAATTTAAAAAAAAATTGATTTTTATTGCATTAACTCATATACGTTCTACACGAATGTGTAAGAAGCGAAGTCCCGACGGGTAACCCGCTATGTACAACCGCTGTGTAACACACAAAAGGAATTCCACACTCACAATTTTTTTCACAGGCAACGTCTTTCGGGTACAGCTATAATATATAAAAGGATAAACTGAGATATCAATGCACTGTCTAAACCGCTGGGTGTGGAGACTTCAAAATTTGCACAGAGATTCCTTATACAACATAAGCGAGCACTAAGAAAGGATTTTTCAAAAAAATGTGTGTTGAATTTTAAAAAATTTAAAGGTTTAATAAAATATGTTAGGTAACGCTTCTTACTGAAATTTCAATATTTTAAACGTTATTTTGGACATGATTTACACTTAAAAATTCATTTCTTCCATATCGAGTTACACCCAAAAGGAGTTGAAAAATCACAATTTTTTTTTCCGGGCAATGCCGGTAAATTTAGTTAGTTCATATATAATTAAACTGCACTAAAATTGATTGAATAAATGAATAACATATATTTCCTGTTAGAAGAATCACCCGGTGTCCATATTTTAAAATAATAATTAATCTTTTACGAAAGTTCCCTACGATATCTAAACAACTACCTGCAACTGCCTATATCCATATCCGAGATTAAAAATATCAGTAGTGGCTCGTATTAAAGAGCACAGGCGCACGTGCACCGCCTAAAATATCGTTAAATTAACGTGTTTTTATGTATATAATTTTTTTTTTTTTTTATTTATTATTAATTAAAGCCTATTATTTATAAGCTTATTTATTTATCGCTGTTTTAGTAATTTTATTCTAATGCCCATGAATATTATTATTGTACATATTATCACGCATCATACCGCTATAATGCTGGTTGCTGCTCGGCAGCCGCTGAGCGATATTCCATCATTGCCACTATCGCGAGGTTACCGCAACATTGTCCGTTGCGCACATTTGAAAAATGCATGTATGATGCGCCGTTTACACAAGTGCAGTTTTATTTTATTCCCTCTCCGGCGAAAAATACATCGTGTAAATTATAATATAGCGTCACGCACAAAACTAGTTTGAACCACCAACTATGTATATCTAACTATTCTGTGGTCGTATGTCGTAACGACGTCTGTCGTCTGGTACAGTTATTATCTACCCATTTTCAGATGTTATCAGGATATCACTTATCTAGATTATATAGGCATAAGGTAAATTGAATTATGTTTTATATGACTGCAGGTATGTTCTTAATAAAATTAATAACATCACGTTTGTTATTACAGTGCCTACCTATTTTATCGATATTTTAGAGAAAATAACATAATATAATATTGTTAATATATTTGTTATTAATCCGTAGTATTTTTTGGATGTGCACCACCAGATATTTCACAAATAAGCCGCTATTCAAAAAAATATATAGATATATGAACTTATTTCGGACTTATACGCCTATATGAAATTGTACAACAGAAAAAAAGTATATCCAAATCCCTATTAAATCAACTCACGTTCCGGTTTACTTTGTTAACTATGTACAATACGTGACTGCAGACTATTCGACTATATTTCATATTATCCTATACCTACCTACCTACCTAAGTATACAGACGGGCGAATTCGTTACATTTATAATAAAACTCAATATATACAGCGTGCTAGGTATAGTGTTAACTGAATTAGATAACAAAACATGTCCAGTAATGGATAAGCTCGAACTTGCTTCTCTAGGAGATAGAAGAGTGGAAGCCAGTTTGGTGTTTTTACACAAGTTAATTGACGTTAAAAAGTATTTTGACCGAGTAGAGTATAACCTACTTATTGAAAAACTAAAAATCATGGCATTAATAACTCTCTTCTTTCACGGTAACATTCTTTTAAAAAACAATCTGTAGTAGATCGAAAAATTAAGCAAAAGCTGGAGGGAAGAGGAGAAAGTATTCGGGACTTGGTATATGCGAAATTACAATGGTGATTGGGTGTATACTTATATTGAGACTATACGTGTAATGCAGAGGAACAACACGAAAATAATAAAACGTAAAATATAATGCATATAGGACGGCCTCCTGCAGAGAAGTAGAAGGGCAATATTAAGATATCCTTTGTGAACGATGTGTGTGTTTTATTT
>JAIPRL010006017.1:0-29298 GCA_025469235.1 Pemphigus obesinymphae | reverse complement strand
CTAACAATAAAAATTTGAAAATAATATTGCTAGTAGATAACACGAGTTGATAACATGGTTATAAAATACAGTGTATGTAATATGGGGAATAAAAATAAACATTTTTATTGGGTTGAAGTGCGTTTTTAAAAAAAAAAAAAACAGCCCATTAAAACCCACCCAAATAATTTTCTTAAAAAAACCGGGGTAATATTGGGCTTTTTCGGGTTTTATGGAAAAAAAAACCAATTTAACCCAACCCAGTTGGTTTTTTTTCAAAAAAACCCGGGTTTTTTCCAACCTTAATTTAAATCGACTAGTACAAAAATAATGGATTTCTGGTAATATATTCTAACCCCCACCCATAGCTAGAGGGAGTATTGATTATATAACAATAATACGTATAATTTGATTGTGATGGATTTTGAAATAATTTGAAAAATAAAATCAATATGTTTGGTAGAAGTTATCATATTTACCCACATAATTATATACAATTATCAAATAAATATCAAGGATAAACTAGTCAGTCTACTGAAAATCGGTAATACATAGGTATATTATTAAATATTTATTTATATAGCTATGGTTATAAACTATACAGCCTATAATTAACCTATTTAAATAGAAGGATTTTATAAACAGTTTTTTTTTTTTTACCAATCAGTGACATATTCTATACTCATTTTAGTAGATGGGTTCAAACCCCAAAAAACTCGAACCCTCTAATTATTAAAATTGATGTGGGAGACATAAGTGTTATTTATATGAATCTAAATTTTAGCTGATTTATATATAATAAATGAGTCAAGGTATAGAATAAAATTTATAGATATAAAATAATATTATTCGGGGTCACTAGTTTGAAAATGTATTATATTTTTTGTAAATTAGATATTCTTGGTACTTAAAGGTAATTCAAATTTGTACGCAATATATTTAGATTTTATGAAAATTTCATAAAATTCATCATCAGCATTTTCCCTAGATAATTTTACACATCTAATATGTTTTGAGTCATCTTATAACCATCTTAGGTCAATATTGATTTTGAAATCTTGTAATAAATTCACGTATGTATATCATATTCAGTGTTTCTTTTAAATTTGAAATTCTTCTGTTCCACATTTTTTTGATATTATAAGGAATTAGTTCCATTACTTGTTCCTTAAAATATGAAATTCGTTCCCGTCTCGTTTCTCTCTCACCCTCATAAAATATATCCTGTCTGAAAGAGGTGCGAAGCACTTCGTTTGTTAAGTAAGGTACTGGTGATATTCAATTTGAAAGGAACGTATATTATATTTTTTTTTTTTTTGAAAAAATTGGATATTTGACGATTATTTTTTGTCTGGTCAAGCCACAACGTTCCGGTCCACGATAGTGTGTCGGTAAATACAGCTCTTTAATAAGTACATGGTCATCCACAGAATTGTTCACCATCACAAATCCGTTAACCGGTGTTTAAATCCACATTGAATGTTTTAGTATATAAGATCAATATTATTGTAATATTATTCTGATATCATGTCCTATCATTTTCCCCCTCGTTTTGCGCGAATATCCGCATGCAACCCAACATGTTTATTGATGTAGGTCACCTGACACACGGGATTTCAATCGAATTTTGTACTGCAACCCAATAAACACGTTGATATGAGTATATTTGATCAACTTAAGGTGTTTTTAATACTATTTTTTGGCGTAAAAATACCGCAACTTAATATACACTTTAAAAGTTTAAATTGCTAAACTTTAAGGAGCACAAATAAAATTGTTTTCTTAAGGTGCCTACGCACGTTCAGTTTTTCGTTCAAACTTGACTGAACGAAAAACTTGATATGATGACATAATTGTCATTATTTTAAATATATTTTTGTCATATTTTAACATGGTGTTGGCTACAGAGGATCTTTACTTAATTTCGACTACTATTGCATGTTATGTAAAAGTTAAAGATAATAAAAAAAAAACAAAATCGTATGAAATTGAATAAAAACGTATTTTAATATCAATTTATTTATTTATTTATTTTTAGTTTTAATAATAAAGCATCATATTATGCGTTATTTCTTTTATTTTTGTCGTTGTATTTCGGCGATTTTATTTTCCACAGGCAAGTATTTTTTTTTCATACAGCAAAATAAAATCCCCCAATAACTTCCGAGATCAATTCCTGGTGTCGATCTTCATGTTTTATAAACCCACAGATAAAATAACTATCAAAGTATAAGTTAAATACTATTTGGTACTTGTTTAGTTAACGTCCGCCCAGAAAATAATTACACCCGCCGCTCTTGTTTAGTTAACGACCGCCACTCTTTTTCTCAAATTATAATACGCTTATTGGTACGTGTCATATTATATAATATGTGTTATACTATATTTAAAAATGAAAAATAAAAAAATACAATTATAATATAATAAAAATAAAATTTAAATGGAAAAATCTAAAGAAATTAGTTTTCTTAACGATTCGATAAGATGATAAGCGCGGTGATAAAAATTCAATGTTCGTTCGCTCCAACGAAAAATCAAGAATGACTTGATCAGTTCATGCCGCGCCTGGGACCGATTGTACCTTCAGTTTTCGCCTACACACGATAATTTTTAACTGAACAGTCCGGGACTGATCAATTAGTTTGAAGGAAAAATTGAACGTGTGTGTAGGCACCTATATACATTTAGATCTACTGGTCTTACGGCGCATACAACTATAGGCACGATGAGTATAAGAAAAAATATACGTTCAAGTATGATTCAAAAGTTGCCTAAAAATTTAAATGAACTGCATTTGGTTCTAATAAATTTAGGTGATATGAAAACAAATCTGGTTGAAATATCCACCACTAGTATCACCTTTCCAACGAGTGTAGTTCTTCCAACCTCTACTGACAGCCTTTTTATATTTAAGTAAAAATGAAGGTAATAAATTGGAGTTTTCGATATAATGTGGCCATGGGGGAAGAAGGGCAAAGAAGGGCAAGAAGGAATGGTCATATGCTGGCTTTTAAAAAAATATTCACACTCTGAAAAACGAGTCTTCGCACACCTATTTCATGGTACCTATTCCCCAGCCCGTAAATACGCCATTGCCACCAATAAGTAATATACTAAAAAAAAGGAAATATCCTATTTTAACTTTCTGGCACATAAAATTTTTCTAATCTAACTTTGCTTGCATTTCACATAATTGATTTTTTTTTTTTTTGGAAA
This sequence comes from Pemphigus obesinymphae, assembly GCA_025469235.1. Lineage (NCBI taxonomy): Eukaryota > Metazoa > Arthropoda > Insecta > Hemiptera > Aphididae > Pemphigus > Pemphigus obesinymphae. The sequence continues at coordinate 26,103 of JAIPRL010006017.1, read as the reverse complement.
TAATTACATGTATTAAATTAATTGATAATATTTGATGAGAATTTATGAAATTTTAACAATGATTCCTATTTTAGTATAGGTACTTTACCTATATCTTTGACTAACCCATTCATTATCTACTCAAATATTAAATGTTTATACTATAATATTATAAATTTTTAAGTACTATATTGTTATGTGAATAGACACGCAACTGTAAAATCATAGAAGGATGAATTTTTAGAATATTACCTACTCATTTGTATTATGTTCTAGTCATGGAAAATATATATCTACCTAATTCTGAAAAAAATTTAAACAACTTTTGGTAAAATTTATAACCATTGAAAATTAAAGACTTACAACATAGGTATGTATTCAAAACAATATTTTTTAGTACGTATATAAAATAAAAACATTATAACATTTATCGTAGAAACATTTAAATTAAATTGCTTCATATAAAAAGTTTTAATTAACATTCATAAAATAAAAAAAAATTCTGTCAGTAGGGTGTGAAATCACTCCGCTTGTTAAGTGGGATACTGTTATTTTTATTTATGCATATGACAAGTGGGATACTGTAAGTGGATATATTGAATTTGACAGTAATAATAAATAATTTCTATCGATTAAATCGATTCTGAGCAGAGCTCCGTGTGATATACCTGAATGATATTATAGTTACAAAAATTTTACAATTGTATAATGTTATCATATTATATTATATTATTTCAGTAGGTATATATATACCTACTCAATATCCGAATAAATATCTCATTTTAGTCAGATAAACACTTTGTTAAATTGCAATAACTCAGAAATCGCACTCTAGTAGCCAACAAATATAAGAAAATATAAACCACATACTTAATATTATTGGTCAGTTTCAATCGCTTGTCTAAAATGTCATCATCCTATAATAGGTAGTTAGTAGGTATAAAAGTTCCATCTATTCGGGGTATGCAGTCATACACTGTATAAGTACCTACACCGTATTTATATTCAGAATTTTTTCTTTTTTCCCTAAGGAAACTATTAAAAAAAAATCGAAAAATGCTATTTACCTAAAGCCGATTTTCTATCGATACCATAACAACGCCAAAGCTCCTCCGTAGATCCTTCTGGTCGAAAATTTGCTTACAGAAAAATCAATAAACGTGATTGTAAAATCAATAGCTTCCTCGCTATGCTCAGAATCTAAAATAATAAAAATAAAAAAATATAATATAAAAATAAAAAAGTCAGGATAGTAGGGGGTGGAAGTATTCGTAGGGTATCAGTAGGGGTGGGAGTACTTTGTATGTTTGTTAGTATACTGTTGGTGGATTTTACTGAATTTGAATATAATGATAAATCATTGCATTCGATAATAAATGATTCTGAGTGGAGTGTAATTTATTGTATGTACCTAAGTATATTATATGTATGTTGGATAAGTTACTTTAAAAAAATTAAAAAATGCATAATTCGATTACTTTTTCGTTAGGTACTTAAATACAAAAGTAATGCGTTACATTACTTTTTTAACTCAAAAGTTACAATAAGGTTACGTTCAAACATTTTTGAATATGTAAAAATGAAAATTATAATATAAAATGTAAAAATATCTTTATTTTTCTGATTTTATAATATCATGTCTACTCCTATCAATAAATTGTACTACGCCAAAGTGCCTAGTATAAACATGTTCAAGAAAAACAATTTAAGTAATTATTTAATTACAGTGGATTTAGAGTTATAACACCTAATATAAAATAATATATAAATAACAATATTTAGGAGACGATCTCATTCGTGTTTTGCAAAAAATTAAATACTAAAAAGATTAATGTAATTAAAAAACTTAAAAAATAAGATTTTTTGCACATACAATATTGAACAATATAATATTAAAATTAGATAGGTACCATAAAGTACGGATGAGGTCGTCTCCTAAAATACGGTCCTGTTTATATTTTATAATAGGCGTTTGACCTCTAAAACCATTTTAATGTGTCTTTTTGCTTGTTATCGTAAACATGTTTTTAAACAAACTCCGTCATTACGCAACATTAAAAAGTGGTATCTATGAATAAAGAACTATTTTTATTATTGTGTAATAGCGACATTCGTCCAAAAACTACTTGTTGTTTTTTAATCATAGTTTGAACAAAACTTATTATAAAAGAGAAATAATTACACTAAATAAAAGATGAGAACTTAAACTAAGACCGAATATAGAGTCCAGTACTGCAAACCCGGGTATGTCGAGTGTGAATTACACACGATCCCCAAGGCCAACGTGAATTTCGGTGTCCCGTTATATTCAATACTCGCAAAAAAATTATTTTACTCTTTTCAATGCAGTTTGAATATTTTTAAACTTTATGAATAAGATATCGGATATTTTGTATTTTTATTTTTCAAATACAGTTCAATACATTGAGTACCTAACCACAGATTTAAACTGGCCCGGGTCATTTGTAGTTTATGATAACGGGCTGGACCCGTGGTCCTCAGCTTGTTGTAAATTTAGAGGCATTGTATTTATATTTAAATAATAGTAACAATGAAAATATTTGCTAATAAATCTACACGAGTTTTGGTCTTCGGACTCAATATCGATTAACAATATTAAAACATAAATGGATGATTATTATTTCCTATATTCTATGAATAACATGAAAAATTTGAAATCGTTGATATGTTTTAAATTCTATAGGAGTACTTATTTTAATTTTTGAGTCAAAATATGTTCGTTATATTTTTTAATAAAATCCAAATTTGTGTAATTACTAATCTTTTATAAATATATTTAATATTAAAATATTAATTAATTAAAAAAATTTAATGCTCTTATAAAAATAAACATATATATTAAATGTATATTATAAAAAAATAATATATAAAAAATAAAATGTGCCTAGAGTATTCATAAAAGTTAATCAGATTACATATGTGTATATATATATATATATATATTTGGATATAAAACATTCAATAGATCTTCTTTTATCAGTAGAACTCACAATATTTATCATTGACTACCGAATTATGGCTAAAATCCGTTTTTAAATTATTCATGCATTTTTAAGTTTAATTTTTACATTTTAGAACTCAAATTTATATTTAAGTTCTTTAACACGGTAAAAAGTTTTAAACTATATAGTATATATTATTGTTTATTTACATTTTTTACATTAATGTTTTAGAAATATTTGAAGGTATAAAACCTAATTCGTCTACTTAATATAAATTTAAATTTGCACAACCTACTTCCAAAATTTATTGATAAACTTCCGGCTACAAATGAAATCTTTGTATCATTTTGCATATTATAAAAATATGTGATGTGGAAATAAAGTAAATCGTAAGTGAAATAATTTCATTATCTAAGAACTTCTTGACCTGCAAATCGTGGACTGGAATACTAAATTATTCAATTTTAGTCCTACACTGATTAGGCATATTCTTAAACTGAAACGAGTTGTATGGTAATAATTAACTAACTATTGCTAATATTAACTAATTATTTGTAAACTATGATAATTTATCAGAATTATTGTTGTGTGTGAAATGGTTACTGTGTTACAGCCAAAATTATTTAAAATAAATGATACGATTAAGTATTACGAGGTGAACTGTTATACAATTTAAACCACAATCTGCATAATGAATCTTTGGTTTTTTTTATTCAATTTTATATTTATGATAATATATATTATGTTTATTTCCTTTAATATACTCGTATTTAATTTTTGTGTGCTTTATAATTTTATTTAACAGGGGAAAGATTGATACAAATTTATTTTGTAATTTGTTTTTATATAAAATATGTTCTAAAATTACCTAAATAATTACCAAAGATGTAGTGTCCAAAAATATAAAACTGTTATATATAACTTTAACATTGAATTTTAGTTTTAAAATTAAAATACATTATGGGTATCAGTTTATATCAGGTACTTTAACACATCGCTCCTGCATGGGACTGCGTTACATTTTTTTTTTTTCAATAAATATTTTATTAGTTTAAAATATTTAATTATATTTTAATTTTAGTTGATTTAATTAGTTGCTTGTTTAACTACTTTTTATAAAAAAAAATTCAATTTATCTAAATTTAAAAATGGTTAAAAAAGTAACAGTACGCCCTATGCTCCTCTACATTATATTTATAAAACGGATATATTTTGTTACTGGTTAATACTGGTTATACTGGTTATACAATGTTTTTTTATGTCCGCACCTAATCAAAAATTATATTAGAAGGAGTGTTCCAATTATTACAAGCTTTGTAACGGGACATAACGACACATTCGACATAGGTGACAACCATAAAAACGATTCTTTTCAGGACCAATAACAATAAATATGTTATTGCCTTTGAAACCATTTTCCGAATTACATCTAGTTAGTACTTTAAATAGGTCATTTTTCGATTTTTCCAATACTTTTTTACACGCGTAAGAAAAAACAACCGAAAATTTCTTTAAAAACGGTAAAAACACGATTTTGGCAAAATTTACTATAGTTATCTTTTGGTAATTCCGTAATGATGCTTGAAATTTTGATCAAAACTTATATGTGTAAAATTAACGAAAACATTTTTGAAAATATTATCCCTATTTTGAGCTATTTATATAAATTTTGAAGTTTGAAGTATTTTTATCATAATAGGGTAAATTTTAGGATTAAAGACTTGAACATTTTGTACAGTATTAAAAATATGCCATTCTAGCAACATACAAAAAAAAAAAATTAAAAATTGGTAGGTACAATATTCTTTAATAGCCATTTCATTTTTTTCCAAAGTATGTATTATTTTGATATAAAATGTGTTCGAATTTTGAAGAAATAATGGATCTATAAAGTTGAAATTTTTACTAAAAATATATGTACATATATTATGAAGGCAAACAATTTTTGAAAATATTTACCCATTTTTGGGTTACTAATATCAATTTTCAATTTTGAGGCATTTTTTTTTTAATTTGTATTTTTTGATCAAACAATAATGGTGAAGTCAGAATTTTGCTGTCGGACTTGTTTTTAAAGTTATATCAATTTGAAATTTAACAATTTTATCAATTCGTTTAAGAAAAAATGTTTTATTTATTACTACAGTGGTCTACGTAGTCTAGTGGGAACTGATTGTGACCTGCAGGGTCCTCGGTTCAAATCCTTTTGCTACCAAATATTTTTTTGCACTTTCTTTTTTTTTTCATTATATTATATAATATTATCATATATTTTTATTATATTATTAGTATAATCTGCAGTAATTATCAAATATATTCAACGAAACGTCACTCAGAATTATTTTTTTTATCATCATTGATATTGATCAATTTCAAATTCAATATATTCACTATGTATCCTACCCAATGAGCAAAGTGCTTTTACCCCCTACTGATCAGATTTTTTTTTTATAATATATTTTCATTTTTATTATTCTATTGGTATTAAAAAATCATGAAAATTATTAGTCACAATTTTTTTTATAGCAATTTAACTTTTTAGACAAAATGTATAATTTTGGTACAACATAACAATCAAATGAATGCGCATAATCGATATATGTTATAATATTGTAATTTTTTTAGTAGATTTTTTTATAAACTTGAGTTTATGTCAAATATGTATTTTAGTAGGTACCACATAATATATATTATATAAACGCGATGAAAAGTTTAAACTTTAAAATAGGTTTTTTCAATTTTGGACTTTTCATAGAAATCTAAATACTTAATCAAGAATTAATTTCATTGGCCCATAATGCAGTCACTTTTTACAAAATTTTGGTTATCGGATGTTTCTTTTGTTAGTACACCCGGTTGTATTAATTGCCCACTCTATTTCGTGTTGTTATCGGTCTGTCTAACAATTGTCCATTCTCTATTTTTTAGGACTTACAGTTAATCTCATTATTATATTTTGTATTTGTACCTATCCTGGTAGAAAAACATGTATCGGTCCGGTTTCCTTTTTCGTTTACTAATTCGATGATATAATGATGATATGAGAAAGCCCTGAAGGTAAACTTGAAGAGTGGAGAGAAGAAGAGAGCTCTTGAAGGTAAAGGATTAATAAGGGTAAGATAGAATATATAGAATATAATTTTGGTGAAAGGGAACACAGAGGGAATTGGGAAAGACTAGAAATAAAGTTGAGTGGACATGTAGTGGGAGAGGTTGAGAGGTTCAAGTATTTAGGGTCCGTTATACAGAAAGATTGGGGGTTCCGAAGAGGATATGAAACACAGGATTAAGTGTGGATGGATGAAGTGGAGAGAAGCGTTAGGTGTCTTGTGGGACTAAAAGATCCGTATTAGGTTAAAAAGTAAATTTTATAAGACAGTGGTGATACCTGCAATGATTTATGGATCAGAATATTGGGTAGTAGATAGGTAAATAGAACAGAAAATGAGTGTAGTAGATATGAGAATGTTAAGGTATATAATTAGATTGACTAGAGAGACAAAATAAGGAATGAGTATATAAGATGTAGTACATGGAGTAGATTCGATAGTAAACAAAATGTGGGAGAATAGATTAAAATGGCTCGGGCAAGGATTAAAGAGGGAGGGGACTGAGGTAATGAGATTTGTTAAGGAAATGTTTGTTGATGGAAAGAATGGGAGAGGAAGACGAAAAAAATAGGAGGAGTGTGATGTCGATTTATATGAGGAAGGTCGGAGTAAATTAATAAGATGCAGGAAATAGCGTTAAGTGGAAGTGTAGGACCAGGGTGGCCGACCCCAAATAGTTGGGATAGAAGGCGAAGTAGAAGAAGATTTAATGTGTAAATCATGTTTCCCTTTGGTTTACAGACAGGATAAAGTATTATTATTATTAGTTTTAATTTGAAAGCAAAGATAATCATTGTTATTCACAATGCACGTTATAAGTTATATTTATTTTTTTTTTTTTTTAGGTTAAATCAGTAATCCGATAAAATGAGATCATTCGAACCCCACGAAGTAGCCTTCAACTTGGTTTTGTTTAAAAAACTTCGTTATTATCATTTATTTAATACGAATAGTACGAAAGTTTTAAATTACAACGTTTACCGACTCGGACTTGTTGCACTAACCGCTATTGTATTATGTGTTACGGTTTTTGGATTGTTGGGATTCATTACAAAGATGGAAGACATCGTCGATGATATTGTACTGTTACAAATTATATCTGGAGAAATATATAATTTCCTATCCATATTTAAACTAAACATATGTTTATACCATGCAAATAAAATTTGGGACGTACTCGATGTTACACGCATAGATTTTTTAACAAGTAAACTGTGTTCCAATCATATCAATATTCTCCATCGATACCGGAATACATCAATAAGAATCACATATTTCTTATGTGTCATTTACGCATTAACGACTTCTGTATGGTTGACAGCACCTCTAATCTTCAATGCATTCATGGAAACGTCTGAAACCGAGAGGATTAGGCGTTATGATAATATTTTTAATTTTCGATTTCCAGTGACTATAGATACGTACAATCATTATTATTTTCTTTTTTATTTCGCCGAAGGAATAATAATATCTTTTATAGGATATGCCATATTTATTATTGATCTTTTATTGATTTCTATTTCTTATGTTTTAATCGCTCAATATGAAATACACGCACAAGCATTCAAAAGTATTAGAAGTGATCTGCAGGAATTTCAAAACGGTAAGCGTATAGAAACAATTTGATATCATAATTTAGGACATTATTATAATAAACACAATATATAATATATATTATTAATATCAATTTTTAAGGAAGATTTATACGAATGACTTTTTTTTTTTGTTTATTTGTCGCGGTTTTTAAAGCGCTAATTGCAATATTATACTATATAAATATGTATTTATATAAGAAAAAAGGGTCATTCATATAAATTGCGTCTATGGTATTACTGTGCTCCTGACCTCCCTGAAATTTCGGAAAAATTCAGGCGCCCTGAAAATTCTGCACACTCGTGAGGAATTCTCACTTACCCACCCCCCTCTCATCAGGCTTGTGAATAGTATGCTAGCTAGTAATATTGTAAACTAAAATTCTCAAAATACGAATTATAAAATCCCTCACTTTATGTATTACAACATCTTTCCTTTCCATCGACGGACTGTCGATACCTATACTAATCTTATCCAGTTGAGGAGCAGTCGGATGGCTATTTCCTACTACACTAACTGGCCTTTTGAACCAGATCGTTAGACTGATATAACTAAAGTTTTCTATTTTACTTTAAACAGGCCCTAGAAACTATGACCTGCGTTCGCTCTAACTCTAACACAGTTTAGCAACGATGAAAAAAATTTATTATAATTCAATAAAATATTAATATATTATCCCCTGAGTAACCCTGAGTTTGAAGGGTAGTTATTAAATCCACAGGTGGACCGGAATTCGAGTTCCAGCGAGTTGATTGAAATGATGATTTGAATTTAAAAGAATATGGACGATTAAATTATAACGATTAAAATTTATTATTTCTCGACTAGTATTTTAGATGTTTTAACTTGACTAGCGTATTTAGATGTTTGAACTTGGCTAATTAATATTACGAAAATACACATGCATCTCGTGTTATGGCATTTTTAATTTTTGATATTTTTAATTCACTTTAACTTTTTTGTTACAAGTGATTTTTATTTTAGAACCTGTTCAAGCCACTTAGTTCAACCAGGTAATACAGAAACTGTCGTTTAGATAAAATGATCGTTGTTATATTAGTTTTGTACCAAATAATTTATATTCAGTTTAATCATGGAAAAAGTAATAATAATTATTATTTTATAAGCTTTGTAAGCAGGTTGCATACATAATATGAAGTGGATTACTCCTTTTCAACATTTCTGTGTAGATTATTTTATTTTTTAAAAGGGCACCTGAATATCTCATAATAAATATACTTGACATATATTTCCAACTATATGCCCTTTTACCAGTTTATTCTCCAGATTTTTCAGACAATTTTGACACCAAAAATGCATTTTTTGATTTTAGTAGTATACATCCTTCTAACAAAACACCATTGAATTGCATTGATATTTAATTCATTTTATTTTTAGAATATGAACAACGTACTGATGATTACAAAGATTTCGAATCAATAATTTACGATCAACAAAAACTTTACGAGTAAATACATATACTTTTATTATTACAATTATTCATATGTGTACCATAGGGGGAGGGCTAAAGGGGCTATGCCCTTCAGAATTTACTCAAGCCTCTTCAAAAAAAATTTTGTTTGTACATTGTTTTTTAAAAAATTTAATTTGATTTCAATATTCAATAAAATTTTTAATGGGCTTGGATAGTTTTAGAACAATGAAAAAAATTTAATAGTTCGTAAAATCAATAATTCCTTAAAAATAAGATATTAAATAAACAAGTGGAATATTTCATTCTGGATATTAGGTATGTGTATATTTTTGGAAATTTCTGTGATAAACGATAAAAGATATAAAATTATCGTTTCTCAGTAAAATTCCATGCGACGACTACAATTACTAAATAAAAAAGTTTGATAATAATCTAAAGATTTCTTTAGAAACTCCAATAAGAGATACCTTTCCTAAAATATATACTTTAAAATTCTTAGTTGCTTACCTAAATAATATGCATTTGTCTTCATTTTAGAATGATTTGGTTTTTAGATTCTGAACGAAGCAAGGAATACATTGGTTTTCGATGAAGTGTTTTTTTTTTATGTCTGTGTTCAAAATTTCTACCAGACGGAGTACTCTGATCTTTACAAGCTGACCCGGTTTCCGATAGCAAATTTCATCTAGTTGGTATTTTAAAGAGGTCATTTTTAGATTTTTTTGATAAACGCGTAAGAAAAAACTATCGAAAAATTTGCATGAAAGTCGGAAAACACGATTGTGGTAAAATTCTTTATACCTTCAAAAATATTGATTCTAGAAGCATGAAATTTTCACCATAAATGTATATACGTAAAATATTAATAAAAATTTTTTTCAAAAATGTTTACCTATTTTTAGGCTTATTATTATAATTATTTTATAGCATATGCAAATTTGAGAATTTTAATTCATAATATCTTAATTTTGGATTTTAAGACCTGAAAATTTTATACAGTGTTAAAAATACGTCATTCAAGCTACATACAAAAAATTTTAAAAATCGGTACGTACAATACTTTTAATAGCTATTTAAATTATTTTTTGAATACCTATTAATTTTTTTTAACATTTTGGTATGAAATGTGTTAGAATTTTGTGGAAATAATGGATCTATAAACTTGAAATTTTCACCAAATACATATATTAGCATATTATGAAGGCTACTTATAGTAATTTTCAATTTTGAGTCCTATTAAAATTACGTCATTCTAGCTACACACAAGAAAAAAAAAATTTTAAAAACGGTCTGTTCAATCATTTTTAATAGTCATTTCATTTTTTTCGATTATATATACCTATTTATTTCGATATGAAATGTATTGAATTAAAAAATTAAAAATTAAAAAATGTATATGAATTTCGGGGCAGTAATAGACATATAAATTTGAAATTTTCACCAAAAACGTATGTACGTAAATTATGAAGACAAAAATTAATTTTAAAAGTTTTTACTCATTTTTGGTCTATATATAGCAATTTTCAATTTTGAAACATTTAATTAATAATAGATATAACTTTTCTACATTATTGAAAAATTAGATTTTTGGCATTTTATTTTAGTTTATTTAATATATATTTTTTTATCAAAAAATTAATGGTGAAGTCAAGATTTGGCAGTCGGACTTGGTTTTGAAGTTATATCAAATTTTAATTTAACGATTTTATCTTATTCGTCTATAAAGTATATAGTTTTTATTTATCGTAATTGTGTCAGTAGTGTCACGTAGTCTATTTACGGCCAATGGTATTTTCATGCGCATGGTCCTCGGATCGAACCTTTTCATTTTAATTCATTTTTCATTCAATTCTAATAATTTTTTGCACTTTTTTTAAAGTTTTTTTGTTCATTATATTATATAATATTACCACATTATTAGTATAATCTACAGTAATTGTCAAGTATATCCACCAAAGCTTCGATCAGAATTGTTTTTTCAGAAAGAAATGATTTATCATTGCTCTCAAATTCAATATATTCGTCATCATTATCCTACCCAACGTGCGACGTGCTTCTCAGTTTATTTTTATTTTTATTTTACATTTAATTTCAATTTATTTTGATTAATTCTTATTTTTATTTGAACATTATATCCACAAAACAAAAAATAAATTTTGTACACAGACATAAAAATGAAAAAAATTAAAAAAAACATATCATCGTAAAACCAATACTTTTCTTGCTTCACTCAGAATCTAAAAGTAACTTATTAAGTGAAAAGTTAATTTGAATAAAGTGTAACGTGTTAAGTAACTTGAATTTTTAACTTATAGTTATAACTTTTAACTCATTAATGTCCAGCCGTGCAGTATTAGTTATCAGTTATCACCAATATCACTATAATATACTACTAACACAGAACCAATATAGGTGTATAATAATGCGTGAACTATTTAGTATTTATTTAGTATTTAGCTATACAGTAGAGTTGTAGTGAGTATACTTGTGTGTTTGCTTATACTCTATTTCTTATTTTATCAAACATTCATCATAAATCAACAAACATTTCCTTTACAAATCTCATTACCTCAGTCCCCTCCCTCTTTAATCCTTGCCCGAGCCATTTTAATCTATTCTCCCACATTTTGTTTACTATCGAATCTACTCCATGTACTACATCTTATATACTCATTCCTTATTTTGTCTCTCTAGTCAATCTAATTATATACCTTAACATTCTCATATCTACTACACTCATTTTCTGTTCTATTTACCTATCTACTACCCAATATTCTGATCCATAAATCATTGCAGGTATCACCACTGTCTTATAAAATTTACTTTTTAACCTAATACGGATATTTTAGTCCCACAAGACACCTAACGCTTCTCTCCACTTCATCCATCCACACTTAATCCTGTGTTTCATATCATCTTCGGAACCCCCAATCTTTCTGTATAACGGACCCTAAATACTTGAACTTCTCAACCTCTCCCACTACATGCCCACTCAACTTTATTTCTAGTCTTTCCCAATTCCCTCTGTGTTTCCTCTCACCAAAATTATATTCTATATATTCTATTTTATCCTTATTAATCCTTTACCTTCAAGAGCTTCTCTCCATTCTTCAAGTCTACCTTCAGGGCTCTCTTATATCAGCATTATATCATCTGAAAAACCGCATGCACTATGGTACCTCACTCTGTATATCTTTTGTTATTTTATCCATTACCATGGAAAATAAGTAAGGACTCAAAGCCGAACCCTGATGCACTCCCACTCTGACCCTAAAATCCTCTGTTTTTCTACACTCCTCACTCTTGTACTCACCCATTCATGCATATCTTCAGTTACGTTCACATACATCTTTAGTAATCCTTTCTTAATTAATTCCTACTTCCTAGGAACCTATCATAATTATGTCTTCTTTAGATCAATAAATACCATACACAATTTCCTTTTCCTTTCTCTGTACTTCTCTACAATCTGTCTTACACAAGATATTGGCTCCATTGTTAACCTCCCTGACATAAACCCAAACTGATTTCTAGTAACAATTATCTCACATATTACATTTTTCCCCTTATTATCCTTTTATCTATTATCTTTTCCCAAATCTTCATACTGTGGCTCATAAATTTTATCCCTCTTTAATTTCACATTACTGTACATCTTCTTAACCCTTAAATATTGGTAAGACACAAATCTTCCTCCACGTTTCTGGAATATTTCCTTCAATAATACCTTATTAAAGAACTTTGTCAGTCATCCTACACTCCTATAACTTTCTAATTCTTTCCATACTTCTAATGATACTCCATCCCGTCCCACCGTTTTCTTAGTTTTCATTTTTCTAACAGTACTTCTGACTTCATCTTCTCTAATTATACCCACCATACCCAAATTTTACTCAAATTAATCAATGGCCTTTCTCGGAAGTTCTTAATTTCATAATACCACAAAATATTCTTTCCATTTTTATATTACTTTCATATATTTTGTTAACACCCTCCTATTATCATCTATGATACGTCAAACATTTCCAAAGTCCCTGGATTATTTTTCTCTTTTTTCAACCAGTCTGTACACTTCTTTTTCCCCTTCTTTTTTTCGTAACCACTCATACAACTCATCAAATTTCCTTTATTTAGCTTTACTCGCTGCACTCTTTGCTGATTTTATCAACTTATATACTCTACCCAAACTTTCCTCCTTTTGGTTTTCTGCCATTTCTTGAACTGTATTTTTTTTCTTTGATAGTATCTCCTTGATTTCTTCTGCCCTCCACCATATTTCCTTATGCTCTAGCATACTACCTCTACTCTCGTCAATGATTTCCTTAGCAACATTATTAACACTCTGTGTTATCTTTTCCCAAATTTCATTTATATTCCCTTCCGTGTTCCACACCCCTGTGAATTTAGATTGATATAATATAAATTAGAAACTAAAAACAATATGCATATAAGTACAATATAATACCTAATAAGATAAGTGTTTATGAAATTATTTCCAATGTTTTATTAACAGAAAATTGCAAACATATAATGCTATTGTGTGGCCAATTATCATGTGGACTGTTGCTGCAACGTCTGGCGTTATAATAATTTTATCATATTCATTTGTCGTGGTAAATTTAATTAAATAATTTCAATTAAAATATTCTTGTACATAAAAATTATTTTGTTGATAGATATTCTTAGCAGCGGAATCTTTAGAAATTCTCACTATAATAAAATTTGCTTCTACCGTTATTTTCTTTTCCATTGAAATATTTATCCATTGTTATTTACTTGAGAATATAAACACCAGAGTAATACAAATTAATTCTAATATTGAATTGAGTTTTCCGTTAATTTCATATTTTGTACAGAAAGAATCCGTCAATTTCGGAATATATTGTTGTAATTGGACAGCGGCGAATTTAAAATTTAAAAAGTTAATGTTACTCACGATGCAAATGAATGATGCTACTAACCTGATGATAAAAATCTCACCGACAAAAGCCATCAACCTGAATTTTTTTTCAAACGTATGCATTCAATGTCTAAACAAATACAAAAAAAAACAATTTAAGGAAAATATATTATAATCCATTGTTTTCAGGTGATGATGACGTGCTACAATATTGTATCTGTTATGCTGAGAAAACGAAGTACAAATATCTAACGAAATTTCAAAATTAACATTGGAATATAGTTTAAAGTTTAATCTAGTTTAATCTTTTGTTCAACATATAAAATATTATTAATATGATATGAAAATTGCATAGGTACCTATCTAACGGGATAAACAAATTATGTAAAGTAATATGTCCAAATGTCCAACACTACTTACGAATCTAAAAGATGCTTCTAAAGATGTTAAATCTTTAAGGAAGATAAGTGCTAATAAAAATGAATAAATGTCTCTTTTATTAACTTCAAATTTTTAATCAATATATATTGACCAAATCATTTTTAGTTTTTTTTTTTTTTCACTCGATATTATTTTATTATATTATAATAGGCAGTATTGTTTTCGTACCATATTTGCACTTTTTTAATTTAGTTATTATAATATTTAGTTATATTAATCTGAATATATCCGTGTATATGTTTGTGTTGTTCGAATACTTTTTTAAAATTTTAAAATAGTTGAATTAAAATTAGATAAAATATTTGTTTTGGCATATACCTACCTACGAAATAGTCACATAAGAAATAAAAATTTCGGCGTAATCGATTACACGGATAAGCCATTTCAAATGAATTCATAGAATATTACACGTTAAAGAAATGAAAAATTACCTACATAAAACACAGCATGTTTATAAATTATAATGTTTTGCGACCGACCAATGTTTGTATTCGCATTTATTATTCACTGCAACGGTAACCCACGTATGGGCGACGCACTCTATAATAATTTACCAGCTCTAATATTCGTAAGAATTTTGTATAATTTATTATTATTTAATGCGATTTCTTTGTGTACCTATGCAACATTGTGCATTTTTGATATTGTTATATATTATACATTTTAAATCGGGTACCCATTATATACGCAACGACGTCTGGCCAGTTTGCGTTCCAACATTTTGTGAGTACAAATATCCATTATATAATTATTGTATAATTCGGCCTAAGCACAACTTATTTGATATTTTTGTATTTTTGTATTTATTGTTTTTAGCGACGAGATTAAACCTACCTGATAATTTTTATTTTGTATTCTTCGTTTGTGCTTAGTGTCGATTTTAAATTATTTGTTCATTGAATTTCTACGATTTACGTGTTCCGTTTATTAGTTACCTATTGGTAACAGGTACATTCACATTATTACCACATTTCGAATTATCATTTATTACGAGTTACCCCGTATCCGTGTAATCTAAGTGCACATAAACATACTACACAAGTATAGGTAGTATAAAGTAATTCGATGTCCGGGTAACTGATCTATAATTCCCCAGGCCCGTACAGAAGGAATGAAACGAAAGATGACCCTGCACGCTGGAGATACGTATATAAATATACATATTATACTACTGTATATAATATCTACTATTAGCAAGGCTGAGCATTAACGAGTTAAAAGTTAAAATTAAGTTAAAAAGTTAAGTTAATTGTAATTAAGTTACTTAACGCGTTATTTTTTTTTTCAAATTAACTTTTAACTTGATAAGTTACATTTTTTATTAAAATGAACATGTTAACTTCAAGTTAACTTTGTACACCTTAAGTTAAATTTTGACCCAAGAACAATGCAAATTTTTGAACGAGGATTTTACTTTTTGGTACCTATACGCAATTTTAGTAGGTACCTACAATAGCATGTACGTAATCGATAAGAATCGATGCACCACTCATGCACACGCCACGACGTTGGCCGTTCTCGAATATTCGGCTCAGCCAGGTCTTTTTAACTACATGGAGGCTGGTATTTATGTCCATTCAGTATAGAAAATATATTGGAAGTGACAGGTACTGATTATTTTACACTACATCAGTGTGAATCAAACAATAATGTAGGTATCTTGGCAGCTAGGAGTTATTTTCTGATTTCTTATTCATGCATGTATTTTAAAATGACGTGTTGTATTTTTATTTTACATGTATACACTTTTTCGGGCAGAAGAAGTCCCAATAGTTTTTTTGAGCGTAAAGAATAATCGCTCTTTTTTACCTTTTTACGAATTTTGACTTTTAACTCAGTTAAGTTACTTTTTTTTCAAAGTTAACTTTTAACTTTAAAAGTTAATGAAAATATACGAGTAACTTTTAACTTAACTTAGCTTATATTATTTTCAATTAACTTAACTTAACGAGTTAAAAAATATCGTTAACTTGCCCAGCCTTGACTATTATAGTGCCTCAATGATTTTTTATTGACGACGTATGAATAACGTGTGGATTATTGTACATCATTATCACTATACAATATACATAGTGATATGTTATGTAATCGATAAAAATTACGGTCATCCGGTATACTCACGTTATCACAACCACACAGTAACTAACGCGAGGCCGGCCGCCGCACAACAAAATGTTCGCAGGAATTTTTCTGGTCGTCGTATATTGCTGGCTGATTGTCGTTGCCGCCATTGAAAATGGCTCCCGAATGCGAAAACCCTCCATAACGAAAAATACCAAAATTCCGAAACAAGTAAATATTACCTAATATTACAATAAACTAGGTAATAAATTAACAATTGTCTTTCTATATGCTACCGCAAAACTGCTTTAGATACCTAAACTAATAACATAAACATATTATAATATATCATAGGTACCTATCACATTTGAATAAGAATTTTTAAATTGTCATGAATCTATTATAGCGGTGTATTTAAGATTTTTCAAGAGAAGTGATATGAAATTCTCGTCATTACAAAAGACAAATTACATAACAAAGGTGTTCTGTATAAGTAGGTACTATATTAACCGAGTTAATCTTAGAACCTGCACCTGTTTTTAGAATCATAAAAACCAAAAATTCTATATTAGGTCTTTTTCTTAAAAAATATAATAAATAATACACAAATTAATTCATAACAATAACTTGTAGTATTCTTGTTTATATTTAATTTTTCAATTAAATTCAAAATTTTTTTAAATATATATGTAAATTTTTTTAGATTCCTTTGAGTATTATAATGGAACTAAATCAGGTATCAGATATTTCAGAACTATTAACTAAATTCTTGCCGAACGAATACGTATCTTTGGCTTCGGTCGGTATCCAAGGTAAGTTATGTTTAAATTTCAAAATTAACAAGACATTTGACATTTTATAACAAATAACTGAAACATTATATTTTATCATTATCAACCTATTTTCTCTAACCTAAAGATAATTCATACAATTTGAAACATAATATCATATTATGTATGCTCAAAATTCGGTCAATCTTATATTATATTATAGGTATATTCATTACTTTTTCAAGATTATTACTATACTTATTAATAAAAAAATGCATTAATGATAATGACACGTGAAAACTGTCATAAATACCATTATTTTATAATAAACTAATATCTATAAGTATTGATAAATTAATTTTTTCAAATATGCATCTTTAATAAAATAAAAACAGTAGGTACCTAATCATTTTATTTAAATCAAATATACTTCTTGTTTCAGGTCGTTCTGGACTAAGCCAACGAAGAGGTATATTGTGTCTGATTTACGTAGTACAAAAAATATCCGTATATATAAATATAATTTTAAATTTAAATTGTATGCGAATCAGCAGGATCCGATGTTTTAGTTAAATCGGCAGGTTGTTCCATTGAAAATAAAACGATCAGCCTCAAGGATACCAACGATACAAGTCTTTATTATTACCCCGCATGCACCAGAGTGACACGATGTGGTGGTTGCTGTTCTCACGAACTATTGTCATGTCAGCCAACCAAAACTGAAACAATTAATGTCAATGTATGTAAACTTAAAATGTATATATGACACTATTCACTTTAATGCTTTTCATTTTTCGTCGTGTCATATTTATTTCTAAATATAGGTAAAAGTTTTTCAGTACGTTGATGATAGAAAATTTATACCATTAAGTATAAACGAACTGTCCATAGAGCAACATTTGAAATGCATGTGTCAATGCATTATTAAAAAAGAAGTACAATTAATTAAATTCTTTTAATTTACAAATTAAATGTTTTTTTTTTTTTTTTTTTTAATTGTAACACAATGTATATATTTATTTCTCCGCGTAGGATTGCATACAATTTCAATCGTATGATCATAAAGAATGTCGTTGCATGTGTAACAACGAAGAAGATCATGAAAAGTGTAGTAAAGAACACAATTTAAAGATATGGAATCCGGCCACGTGTACATGTGAATGTCGTGATACGGAGGAGTGTACTGAAGGTCTCACATTTGATTATAATGCATGCAGGTAATTTATAATAATTCATTTAATCAGACTTTGGCTAATAAATCAACATTCATAATGTTCATAATTACATATTAAATATTAATATAAATATGCATAGATGTAAATCTCCTGGTATAATACAAAGAAATACTACTAATGGACTTAACAGAAACTCGTATTCGCAGATATCAAGACGAGGACAACCGTATACAACTGTATAATAAAATATTATCCAATAAAAACGACTAATAAACCAACGTAAAATAACTTTCCTAATTTTTTACTCCAATTTTGTATAACACTCTTTGTCAAAACATTTTTTTATAGTCTATCATAATGTCTCTATATGCAGAATGATTATTTAATATTGTAACATAAAACACAATATTTTATATGGAAAAGTAGGTACCTATAAACTTATTATTATTTTTTTTTTTTGGAAAATATATATATGTATTGTAATTTAAAAACTATATTATGGATATGGATATTATTATTTGTATTATTATTATTTATTATTACCTATATACTTATACGAGTATTTGTATTACCTATATTATTATTTAATAGTACTTATTGTTGATAACAATTTAATAGTATTAATGAGTTTTTTAATTAATTAATTACTATTACGATTACGTGATTTTCAACAGAAAAATATATAAAATCCAAAAAATTAAATAATATTCATATTCACGAAATAGGATTATTATTCAAATTATTATAACGTATTATCTATAATAAATAAACTAATAGAAAACCTATATATTTTTTTGTGCAAAAATAAACTCGTGGACTTGGACAAGCAGGTTCATTTTTCCGTACGAAAACCACAATAATCTATGCGAATATATCTATATAAAAACCGTCACTGCCGACGGATGCAAGAATTGAGATAACAGGGACACTCACTACTATACATTGTGCACGAGATAGTTATGAATATATATTATATAATGGAAATATCAGAATATCATTTTTGAAGAAATTTCCAATTTTTAATTATTATATTATTTTATTATTTTTTGTGCGTGCATACGCAGTACAACTCGCTTTTTTAAATGAACCCATCACATGACGACCTATATTTTTGTTACTGGAATCGGATAAACCGATTTTTTTCAAAATATTTTTGCCCAAAATTGACCAAGTTACAGTTATTTTAAGTTTGAAAAAAATAATATGGTTCCGCCAGCTAGTATAATATATGCAACAACTGAATGCGGGCGACGGGGCTATAAACTTATTCCACCACAGTTAAAATATAGCTTAATAAACTTTAAATTAAATAATATGTCTTAAGAATTATGAATAATTAATATTAAAAACATAAATAATTTTATCATGTATTTAAAATGTATTCAAATAAAATATTTTTTATTTCAGTGGGTATAAATTTATAATCATAATTACGAACTAAGAGGACGCCATACAAAAAATTATTCTCTGGCTGTAGTTGTAATTAAGAAACCAAATTTTGAAGCTATATTGTAAATAAAGTTAACTGTGTTCTATCGTTGTTTTTTGTTAAAAAAACCCAAAAATCTTAAAAAAATTACCTATTAATTTTGTAAAACCTATTTTATGGGAAATTTTTACTGATGGAATAATATTAATTAACTTCTGATATCGAAAAAATTACGACTGTAGAACACAGATAATTTTGTCTGCAATATTATGTCGAAATTTTGTTTCTTAATTACAACTACAGCCCGAGAACAATTTTTTCTCACAAAATAATTTTGTTAATAAATATCGTGATTACATAACAATAAAACGTGCACAGATCTATTTGTAAATTGCTTTTAAAATGTACTTATTTTTTAATATTTTTAAATTATAAGATTTTAATTTTATTTAAAATAAAATAAAAATTTCTTATACAGAACCCCTTGAAAATCGCATGAGTGGTGTCCTTTTAAGTAACATGTCTTAAGAATAATTTATACTATATTAAAAATTATATAGGTACTATATATTAATATTTTCATTACTGTATTTACTTGTATACAAAACTGTCGCTAAGAAATATTTGTGGAGGGTTCATCAGAGTAACTTATTTCCTCAAAAGTTTAAACAAGTAAAAAATTTTAAAAAATCTGTCAACTTATTTCCTAAGTGAGGCTCGAAGAGTCGTCATAAACCTCTTTTCCACAGGCCCTGCTCATATATTTTTTATAACCCGTCTAGTTAATTTGTGCCCTCGGGTAATGTCACACGTCTGACCAGTTCAGGGTATGATACCTACCTATACAATGTGCGACTTTTATATTATCATAGGTATTATTGTGTAATCAGTAGTTTGCTGGAAGTATTCCATAGAGATAACCTCAAAAAAAATATATATAAATATAGAGTCTACATTGTAGACAGCACACCTGTGCTTCCACATAATAATATAATAACACCTACAAATTTAAAAATGTAACGGACGCCTAGGATGCAGATGAACTGAACAAGTTATTCCTAGTGATGTACATTTTTAAAAAAGTTGAACATTTTTAAATAAAGTGTACTTTTATTATTAAATACTTTATTATTAATTCATTAATACTATATTATTAAATACTTTTAGTCGTTCAGTAATAAAAGTACAGATATTTTAAATTTCAATTTTAATACCTACCATATTATTAAGTTTAAACAACATTAAAATAATTATTCCAGGAACATTATCATTGATCACAAATAGTAAAATATTAAAAGTAAATGATCTAAATGACGACCATCTAAATAATCAACCATTACAAACTCACATAGTTTAAAATTTTAAAAATCGAAAAGTTCATATTTTTAATGACCATTGAAAATTTCAGTGATATATTTCGTAAGCTTACATCTCAATAGGTTTTTTCTAATACTTTTTTTTATCGATTTTGATCCTTAAGTGTTATGTAACGCTTACGCAAGAACGTAAAATATATATTTTTAAATAAATCATGTTATGTACTTACCTAAGTTCGTGTGAATTTAACATAGAACTTTTTACCTGCACATGTTGGTTTCGGGTAAAATTTACATGCATCCCTTATGTATAAATTTAGGTATACATAATAATCAAATTTCCAAAAAAAAATTTTTGGATAACCACTTTTTTTCAATCGCAGAAATATTAGACAAATTAATAATTAATTACAATATTAATATTACCTATAGTATTTCCGTTATTTTTCCTAAATAATATTTTTTTTTGGAAAAACGTTCTTTTTATAATAAATATTGATTTACAATCTTAGAAACGGGTCTAAGATTGTCTAAGACTAACAATAATAATAATTAATAACTAAGATTATTCAACACCATATATCGTGTAATAAAAAACTGCTATCCAAGACCAATATGGAGAACATAAATAGTCACCTCTCCTTCAAATGCGTTCATACTATACTTGGTACAATTGTCACCGAGACGGCAACTGCAAACCGAACACGTGCCATCATAACCATGACTTTACTTCAGTGACTGAACGAATACAAAACCTGTAATAACATCATGTTCGGGGGAACGTTGCTTGCACTGCTCGCAGCTTGCCACCGCCAATGAAGAGTCCAACACACGATGCGGAAACTTTACTCCGGGGCCTCCGACGCGACGTCTCCTCCAACACAAACAACGCTGGATGTTCAAAACAAGTTAATACAATTTTTATTTTAAATATCAGCAGTATTATGTAATTAATGCCACCATGCGTAAACGATCTAATATCAATAATAATAATAATCTAATATTATATTTTGATAATATTATTGTTAGACTTGGTTGAATACAAATTACAGTAGGTATTATATTTAAATCATTGAAATTTAAAAATCAATTAATTGAAAACATTTAATACGTAAGTACTCTTATAAAAACAAAAATAAATATATTTTATAAAAAATTACAACATATACGTATGTATGAGTAAAATTACTATGTAATATATATTATAAAAAAGAAAATATGCCTCGAAAAAATATTATAAATATGTAACAACTGTTTTCGACCATAATAAGTAAGGGGCGTCATTTCAGTATTTAAATTGAGACGCAAATATTTGAAGCCGGTCAATTTTACATTCCATCAGGCCATTTTGAATGTAAAATTTACCTCCTAAACATAGTTAATGACCTTTATTAGAAAAATTTTAACAAAACTGCATACACCCCATAGCACCGGCCACTGATCACATTAAGCCTGAGTACACATACATATTTTATACAAATTAAGTTAAATAGCAAAAAAAAAGGCATCCACGTATATGAGCAAGCCATTTTTTCTTTCCATCACGCATATAACCTAACCTAACCTAACATCCAAACCCAGCCTAGCTATATATAGACGATGCGATAGCCCCTCATTATAGGCAATGGGGTGGCCTGATTATCTTTTAAAATGTTAAAACACCGGCGCAATTATAATATTTAGTGTGGGCCATTGACAAATAAAAAATAGGGCTGCAAAATTAAAATTCGATTTCTGAATCGCTCAAATGACACCCATGCCATCATCATCAAATTACAAATGAATAAAAAAAACAAAATGGAAATATTAAAAATATGAAAATTAATAAACAGAATACATAGAATAAGATATAAATGATCAAACGATGATTATTGACTAGTAAGATAGATAGGTATATTAAAGCAGCTGTTACAAAAAATATGTATCGTTGTCTATAAATGTGTACCTATTGGTAAATATCATTATCTATAAAATATATTTTTTTATTTAAAATATTATCAAAACTAGTATGGTTTATTTCATTTTAAATGGTTAATTCTTCTAATACTGAATTTATGTATATTTAATGAATCCATACTAAGATCAAATTCTAAAACGCTCTTAGCAAGATTTATTAGATTTAGAACAGCATTGTGTAATTTGTATTTCTAAAATATTTTTTTTTAACAAATTTTCAAACTTTTACTAGTTTTTCCAATACATACACATCTACAAATTACAATATTACAATATTTAAAATAACAATATGATATATAAACCATTAAATAGCTGGTATTTTAATTAAAAAAATGAAACATTTTTATTGACATCCATCATACTCATTTATGGAAAAATATGTTTAAACACGTTTCATATAGGTATTTTCCAGTGCAGTGGTGCACAAGGAGGGGTACAGGTGTGTCAGTTGACACGCCTATAATAATAGTAGGTGGTGAGTGGTAGACTAATATTATTCCAATATTTTGTTGATAAACTATAAGATTATCTTATTACGTTATTTAACTAACAAAATTGATGGCAAAAATTTTTTTGGTGCATTATTAATAGGTGGTGGGTATGTTGTAAAAGTGTGCTGTACTCCTTGCAAAAAATGAGTGTGCGTCATTGGTATTTTCCATTTAATTTACTTATAATAAAAAAAATGCAAGATTAAATCAAATTAGGTGCACCTGCTCAAAACTACTGTTTCCCAGTGTTTTATAGTGAATATAATATGATTCAATAGGTCCTATTTACACAACTAAAGTAATAAAATAAATTTGAAAAACAAATTTTTCTTATATTTTTATAGATATAACCAAAATTTTAAATATGTTCGATATAAATTAGCTATAACTGGTAAAAACAAAAATAGTTAGAGTAATAATTATATGAACAATTTATGCAATACACAATAATGATATTAAGTATGAGAGATAATTTAATAACATTTAGTCAAACATTATTTTTTGAAAATTATATAAAGTTTATTATAATCTTAAACAGTTCGTCCAGATACAGATGATTCAAGTTGGTCCGTCGTGTCTTATGTCCATATATTAACCTACCATATTAGTCAAACATACATGAAATTACTAAAATATATTTTGTCCAAAAAGTGCATACACAGTATACGTAAAACTAATGTGAATATAAAATACGAGGTGTAAGGTTCATTTTATGATTAAAATATTGGTTTTTAGATCTCTTTGAATATTATAATGAAACTGAACGAAATGAAAAATGTTTCACAGCTATTTACTAAACTCATATCGAATGTAGATACAAATGAAGCTCAAAACCTAATCACCACAACAAGTTTTCAAAGTGAGTCAATTTACAACTGATTAGCGCAATTATTTGGTCAAGTATTTGGTTTGACCGGTTCCACCCCACAACCAAGCACGAAGCAATGTTTATATTGGCAAATTACACACTCATACAGAGTGCCATTATTTATGGACTATTGCCATAGGTACACCGTGTTCAAGTGACACAACCATTACTTTATTTATCAATAAAGCAAAATATATACCTACATTAATCGTAATTCGTATACCAATATTCGTAGTACGATACAAAAATAGATTGTTTTGTCGTCTTAATGATAATCTTAATGATAACTGGTACTTGGTAAATTTATATATCAGTGTTCAGTATTTAATTTTGACGATCATTTTATTAGGGGAAAAAGAAGCTCTTAAGTTGCCAACTTTTAAATCAATTAAGTGGTCAATTGTTTTAAATTTTTTTGAAGTTCGGTTCGGGTTTGATATTTAAATTGAATAGTTCGGTTAGACCTCGAAAATCTGGGTTCGTAACATCGCTAATTAATATAGATTATTATATTATTATTATTGTTGTTGTTGTTGTTGTTGTTATAGATTTTGTCATAAATGTGATAAATTTAGAATTAGACCCAAAAGTTTAGTAGAAGTTTAGTGTAATTTCTATTTTAAACACTATTTTACAAAAAGGAAATGCCATTTTCTAGAATATATTCTTATTTTTTTTATAATCATTTAAGAGATCGTGATACCCGCATTTGCTGCCTCCGTCTATTTAATAGGAATATAGCGAAATTCCATAAAAGAAAACATGTAGCGTCTATATTAGAATTAAACTTGAACATTTTTTATATATTTTTAAAGGAAAATATTTTCTAGAAAATTACACTTGCTTTTTGTAAAATTTTGTTTAACACGAAAGTTTTGGCATTTCAAGTTTTTCATTTTTAATGAAATAGCTGAAACTTCTTTGTTTAATAATATTTTAGAAAAAAAATATTATACTATCATATTCTAGAAAACATACAAATCCAGTGCCGGATCTAGGGGGGGGGGTGGACCAGAGCACTTGCCCCGGGCGCCATTATGATGGAACGCAAAATGTAAAAATATTTAAACTTTTCGGCCCGCTTTTGGAAGTGAGATCCCATTGATCACTTAATTTTTAATGTGAAAATTGACGAATGACCTTTTTTTTTTTTTCTTATTAAAATTTTAAAAAGGGGGGCTACAATTATTTTTGCCCCCGGGCGACAAATTCTCTAGATCCGGCACTGTACAAATCTATTGTACGCAGTACGCACCACACGCCACTGTGTGCACTGTGCACAATAACGCGGGTTTGACCCATAGAAAAAGGATACCTGTGTGTTGTTTGAATGGTCACGCCCGTGCGCGATATATTTTATTTTATTTTATTTTATAGTATACCTATCCGGGTTATTATTTCGTTTTATAATACGTTTTATTATACGAATCCACGTACCTTTGTCTGTTTCTTAAAGTTCTCGACGTTCTCACAGTGGCGTCATTTCAGATTTTGCTAGACTAGGGCAAAGACTTACTAATATGCCGACATAAAAAAAAATTCCCCAATAGTGCTCAATAGTATAAATTGTGTTTTTCTGAACTTGGGAAAAATCACAAATATTAAATATTATGTAA
>JAIPRL010006016.1:0-29310 GCA_025469235.1 Pemphigus obesinymphae | reverse complement strand
GAAATTTTTTATTGCCTCCCCCCCCTTTGAAAAATCCTGGCTACGCCACTGTATCCTACCTAGCTTATTAATTGGAATGTGAACTTTTTTTTTATAATAAGTAAGTATTATTTTATACTTTATTACATATATATTGGTGAAAATAACATTGATTAGTCAGTTAATTATAATTTCATCAAAAAGCAACATTGGTCTTTCTTATCATAAATTATGCATTATATAATATATAAATGGGAATAACATTTATAGTTTATTAGTCGAGCTTATAAAAATCATTTTTATTTAAGTTAACTCACAAGTCACAAATTAATTAAATTGAAAAGATACTTGTTGTGTTTGATATGTCGCTATAACTTGTCTCTCAAGTAGTGTTGGTTTGTAGGATTCATATAAGGTGGTGGACAAATAATTTGAAATATAAAAAATAATATTGCAGAAAAACATTTTGAGTTAGTTAGGTACTATGGTATATTATAATATACTGTGGATTGTGGTAGCCAGTAGGTACTATAATAAAAATTTACTTTTTACACTGTTTTTTATTACCTAGATACTCTTAGTACCTACCACATTTTATTTATAAATAATAATTAATTAAAATTAAAAAAGAAAACAAGGAAACAAACTCAGGAACACAAGTGGACTATGCTCTGCAACACTATTTTAAACCAGTCAACGTATCAATAATATTTGTATGGCTACTTAGAGCACAAAAGTATATCTTTGTAAATAAGCACTAAAGGCTAAATTTTTTTTTTATTTCTTAACATTTGATATTATCAATTATTTGCATTATATTTTATTACTTACGTCTCAAAATTATTTAAAATTAGTTTTTTTTCTCAATTTTTTTTGCCAATTTTCGATGGCACCATTGGTACCAGTGACTATTGCTCTCAGATGCCTTTCTTTTATAGGCGATAGACATTTAAGATATTGTTTTATACTGCCCTAGGCTTATATTCAATATAATATGTCATCAGTAATAATTTAATCATTATGGTTTTAATCCATAGGTACCTTTAGGCTATATGGAAAACCTCTGGGCAAGTCTTTTCGACATCCCCTACCTATTAAATGAAACATTTTGTTTTAGTGTTTTTGGCTTTCTTATTATAATGGTTTTGTTTTTGTGTTTAAATAACATGAACCTTAGACTTTTCCATCATCCCATATGCCTATTATTATCATAACTACTAAATGTATAATGTATAATTAAGGCTATGAATACATATAATGCATTGAAAAACATTAAAAATCCTTTTTAAAATCCCAAAAAATGTATTATATTTAATTTAATTTAAAATATTATAATCAAAGTTTTTAATTTATATTAAATTACAAAAAAATGTATATTTAGTTAATAATATTTTTCAATGATGGCAATTAAAAAATTATATTAATTTAAGTATATAAAATTTGTACAAAATATTTTTAAAAGATTAATGAAAATGTTATAAAATGTAATGAATAATGAAAAGATTAGAATAAACCAAAATATTACCATTGATTATAAATACTATTTATAATCAATGATATTACCTAAAAATCGAAAATGTTCAAAATATGCAAAATAAAAGGTTTAGAATTCATAACTTTGATAAATGATTCAAATTTTATACTAAGAAAGTTATATTTGCTATGGTAGTTAACAAGGGAAAAATACATTTGCTACAAATTCACAGTTTAAGGTAAATGATCACGAATCGAACATTACCTATAATTTTGGCAATTTATTTTTATAATATCACATACACTACCATTATACTAATACATAACTATGTACATTGTAGGAAATAGGGAAAACTAAAATAAGAGGTGTGCTGATGTAAGTGATAAGGGATGTGGGAGATCGAGTTAAAGGAAGTGGAAGGGTGACAGACCCTCAATAATTTGAAGTTAAGGCGAAGGAGAAGAAGTAGACATAGGCTATTGTATCAATAATGAATTTAGTTACTTATGTAAAATATATTTTGAATAAAAGTAAAGTTATTATACATGCTAATTTAATTAGAATACAAATTGTGAAAATTACATTTGCAGTTAAAAATAATATACTCATCAATTTATATAACAATTTAATTTAAGAATTTATACAGTTTATATTTGTTGATTAGATGAACTGGGTACTTGATTAGAAGAAATTGTATTTGTTTTCGTTTTTGATTCTGCTCTATTTGCTGCTAGCCAAGATTTAAAGATGTTTCTATAAAATATATTTTACAGTATTTATAATTTGAGTACCTACTAGCGGACAATAAATTATTTATATAAATAAAATAAAAGTCAAATCCACAAAATTTACTTTTTATTGTAAGTAAATACATATTTCAGTACCTAACTAAGTTACCATCTTCAGTGCAAAACACAAACTTATGCACTGAAAATGACCTAACTTAGTTACTGAAATATGTATTTGTTTACAATAAAAAGTAAATTTTGTGGATTTGGGTTTTATTTTATTTATATATTTTACAATTTACATTACTTTATTATATTTATTACATCAGTATTAAAATAATGTACCTACCTATATGTTATGGGTATACTAGATTATTGTGCAATGTGTTACTTTGACCTGGCATTATAGTATGATGCGCCGGGTCATAGTTTAAAAAAAAGTCAAATATGAATATTGTACAATTTGAAATTGTAAATTGTTTTAACATTATTACTATTTCATTGTGTTAATGAAAAATTAAAGTATAATAAGATATTTGACTTGAACAAGTTGAAATATCAAGTAATGTATATTGAAGTCTTACAAATTTGTATATAACTTATTTAATGTTGATTTTGATGAAGAAAAAAAATATCAGATAAATTGTTTTATAATGAAAAGTTTTGGTGTAGGTACCAAAAAAATTACCTAATATACAATAATCACAATAATGATTTATCTAATTATCTCAATACCATGCATATAAAAGGTCATTAATAACAAATTTAATAATATACCTACCTATATTACTAATCTAAATATTATAATTATTACAATGATTTTTAGCAAAAACAGTAGGTAGGTATAGTAAAATAAACTAATTTTCATAATAACTTTTTTGTTTGTTTTTTTATAATATGTTACCTAATCTTTTATTATTATTTTTATATAGATACATATTTATACTTATTTATATATAAAGTATTTATTAATAACGAGTGTTTTATAAATTTTTTTTAGCTTTTTATATGAACCTTTTAATATCCATTAATTAATTACATTTTTTGTTGAACCGGGCCAAGTACCAACCTAGGTATATAAGTAGGTATATTTCTCAATAATTAATTTATATTTTATTCATAACATCTTATACTTATTTATACATACTTGCAATGATTGTAGCAGCATATGCTACTGCAATATTCATTGTCCCAGTCTGGATGTGAAACAGTACTATTTTTACATCCTTTCGTTATGCATAATTTTTGGGTTTTGTGATCACTTGATTTATTGGAATCTATAACAAATTTGTCAGTTACTGAGAATAAGATATAACATCATTCTTTCAATATAAACAAATTATAGGTAACAGTTTTCAATTAATCATGAACGATAGAGTAGGTAGGTGGTGTTTGTGTGCCTAATTAATATTTCGGAAGCGATAATTCGTACAGCACTAGATAATTCAAAATATTATCTTGTATTAAAAACACATATAATTTTTCAATTTAAACGTGTAAGTATATTGGTACTTACCACCTGGACTTGTTGTGTTCGATTTCATTGCGATGTAATTTTCGTGTACTTTTGTCTCTTATACATTAATGCATGTTTATTTACCCTAAATATTGAATCGCCAAAAAATGGTTGTACATGAAAAATAAATACCTATATAGTTATGGTATAAAACAACTGGTCATGTCATATTTAAATGGATATTTCAAAATATCTATTCATTATAGACAACGATGAAAAATTAACAAACGTAATCACAATAACACACCAACTGGAAAGTTCCATAGATATAATAATGCATATTACGTATTTTGATTGTGGTAGTTGATAATAACACTGAATTTATTGCGAGCTTGTACGCGAATGGAGCCGGCACTAAGAAATTAAGAGTACCAGAAACAGGGCCGGATTTCAAGAGAGACCAGTGGCCTCCACCAGTAGAGGCCTTCACCAGCTGTGATAGAATTATTTTGAAGAAAAACTTTTTGCAAAAAAAATTAATAAATTAGTTCAAAATGCTAAGGGGCTGAAGCCCCACCCATTGCTACATAATTATACTTTTTTTATGTTTCAATGTTTATATCAAGTACGATGGACAAAACCGTACATTGACAGCACCAATACTCGCCACGCTACAATTGTTATCAGATTGAAAATACTAAAATAGAATATTTATGATAAGTGGATTAGACTCCTAAATTAAAAAATGATAACGTATGGAGGTAGAATAGTTACGGGCGTAGTATAGCTCATTTAAAAATAATTATATATTTGATAAAATATGTGCACTAATATAATGTGTACCTATTAAATCGTATAACTATAAAATATTAAACAAATACATTTATAAAATAAATACTTGTCGTGTGCATTGGGTAATTTTTGCTACCCTTAACTACTAACTTCTGTCATTGGATTATAATTAATTAAAATATTGGATATTTCTATGCATTCCTGGAACATTGATAATTTTGTATAATTCTGATTAAAAACTCGTTAAAATTATCATGTCAGTAATTTTATCAAAATATGAAATATATTCAAAGTACGAGTCTATACACAGTTTATACCATAACATTCATAACACATGCGAAAGTGTTATAATATGAAAATCAAATGATTAGAAAGATTTATATAGGTAATTTTCAAATGTCCTTTTATGGAGTGAATTTTCGAAAGGATCTATGTAAATAACTTGGTCTGATACCTATATAGGAACTCCATTTTTGCAAAGAGTGCTCCGAGAATTTGGATATTTTTTATAAGTGCAAAATACAATGGAATATATTAAATTCGTGTGTAAATCATGACAATGTTGACAAATTCAATATAGTTGAGCAATTATAAAACTTTAGCGTCCTCGTGCCGACGATATTTAGCCAGCCCTATAGAAAAAAAACAGGGGGAGACTCCAAAAAATTTAGTTTGTCTATCAAAACACTGTTGTGTTTTTTCAACTAATCCGAACTAGTCAGAATTTCAACCAGAACTAAACACAACAAATATGATAATGTGTGGATCTGAATTTCATAGGATGAACAAGTAAAATGTATAGAGCTAATGAATAGTTAATATTTTGCGCATAGTACATATATGGAAGAACTTGGTTGTACTGATCTAATAATAATGGACATAGAAAATAGTGGCCAACCAGTAGTATCAAAACCATGCAAAACTCCAATCACTGAAAAAGGGCAAATTGATTAAATCGACAAAGAATGTAAATTACTAGGGATATAAAGGAAACTAACTCTAGCTACTCATCACTAGTCCTATTGGTAGTTATGAAGAATATAGAGCCACGACTAATAGTAGATTACCAAAATATTACCGAATCAACAAATAACAAAGAAAAGTTTTCCAATAGCATAAACATAAACGAGCATCTGAAAGGAGGTTAACAGGAGCCAAAATGTGTTGTGTCTTAGACTGGGCTTCCGGGTATTTAAAAAGCAAAGTTAAAATCCATATTCATAAGAAGACTATGAAATACAGAAACAGAAATTGTAGATTATATCAGGGGTACAAGTGTACCTACGACACGCACTCCAAAATCCTTTGTTCTCGTAAATTATGTTTCGGTGACCTTGAATAACATTTAGTTAACCTGGAATTTAGGTGAACGCCACCCAGTAACTTTTCCGAAAAGAATCATATGTTTTGCGATTTATCACATTTATATCCGCACGGAACAGAACAAACGTAAACAAACAAACGCAGAATTCAAATTTAAGATAACCCGCAGCAGTCAGTTTAATCTCTTTTGTGATGGCCGGATGGGTGGCGGAGATTGTTAATCTTAAAACCGTAAACCGTTCCTATGATCATTTAGGTACACTGTGTAGTACCTTATTTCACAGCCGGTAATCAAATTAACAGAACAATAATCGTACATGATCGTATATTCGATTATCGATTACTGTGAGGAATGTATTGTATGTTTTACAGTGATGTGTGTGTGTTTTTTTTTAATATTTTAATTTTTATGTCAGTTCTCAAAATGTTTAAATAGTATAGAAGAAGTACTCTAAATTTTTCATCAGTAACAAGTAGGTCATTTAAAGAAGTAATTTTTTGATTTTCCCAATAGTTTTCTTAACGAGTAAGAAAAAACTACTGAAAAATTAAGTTTAAAATCGATTATGGCTATTTTTTCGTAATTTCGAAAACAATTATCCTGGTTTTGATATTTTCACGGAATATGTAATTTAATAGATACTAAATCAATGAGAAATTTATTTATTTTTTTAAATTTTAGACAGTTTATAACAATCATAGGTTTTGAGAATTTTGAGCTCTAAAAGGAGTAATTTTAGGTTTGAAGACCTAAAAATGTACTGAATACATTATATAATTTACAGTATTAGTTATACATAATATACACCAATAGCTTCGCTCAGATTATTTTAATGAAGGGGAAATGATTTATTATTGATTTAAATTTTAATATATTCTCTAATAACAGTATTCTAGCGACGTCATTCCATCTCTTATAGTGACCGGTTATTTTATTTTTATTTTGTGTAAGTACATAAATATTTTTAGAAAAGTATTCTGTATAAGGTTATTGGGTATAAAGTTAAAAAAATGTATTATTTTGTAAAGTATTGTAATTACTTCTAATTAAATTAAAAATAAATATTCATCAAACACAAAAATCTACCGTGTTATAAACACGAATCACCCTGTATATTATGAAAAAGGACACCTGCGTGAACGTTTTACAAATCATTTCTCGAAAACAAGTAAACAAAAATTGAAAAATATATACTTTTGGCAAAACATTGCAATTTATTGCAGTTAATGACCGTGATATATATGATGATTTTGGCTCTCTTGTGTGTACTTGGTACCTATATTATAATATACTTACACATTTTGTATACAATACGACTATATTTTTAAACAATAACAATAATAATGGAGTGTTTATTTATGTCTGGTAAAACAAAAAATAAATTAAAAAAATTCAGAAATGTTTAGGTATGGAAATATGTATAGGTACAAAAGTATAGATAGTTTGGTTTATTTTAACATTACTTAAAATACTTATATTTTATAGTAATAATAGATGCGTCAGTATATATTCGTGAAAATATACGTCATGATCATTGAAAATAAATATATATATATACCTAATATTAGAATAATATTATGCGTTATATTGCAGTGCTCTTGGAGGAAAAATGATTAAGAATATTCTTTCTCAACTCTAATTGACAGTTACTTCTTGTAATATTTATGCGTGACCTTTTGTTGGGTATAATATATTATATGAGTATAATGTATTACATGCGAGAGAATACATAATAGTATAGTTATAGACAGATAGTAATATATGCATGTTTACTTGTAAATTGTATAGTTTATTGTGTAGATACATATAAATATATATGCTTGCCTAAAAAAGTTTTTAAATTCATATAGTTTAGTATAAGTTTTTATTATTAAATTAATGCTCATTGTAATTTTGAAAATAATTAAAAAGAAAACAATAACTTTTTTTCCATGCAAGTGTAAAATATTTTAAGGAGATTATTATCCTTTTTAGTGTATAAACTATAATATCTAGCTAAAAAATTAGAATAAATTGATTTGACTCGATTCGACTCAATAAATTATCAAAATGTTTAAAATATAAATTATATTTGTATCGTCACAGACAGGGCCATCTCGAGGAGGTGTGTTTCACCCCCCCCCCCATCTTGGAAAGCAGTCGGCAAAATGAATTTCAGTTGGCAAATTTAAGTTCAGTAGTCAAATAGTAGAGAAAGTCAATGCCTTTTTTTTATGTTTTGAAGAGAAGTATTATTTTAGTTTTTAGTATTAATTTTTTTTACATTTTTACCCCCCCCCCCCAAAAAAAAAAAAAATCTTTCTTCGTGACGGCCCTGGTTACAGAACACTCTTTAAGTGACTTAAAAAAAAATTTAAAAACATGTATAATTAAGGGTTAAGAAATAGAGTAATATACTCATTAGTAAAACACTCTGTACACAAATATATAATTATATGAAAGTATTGGTCTATAAAAAAAATAATGAATTACAAAAAAAAAATTCTTCACTATTGTACTCGCCCCATATGCAGTTGATATTATAGCTTACTATATAATATATATATATAGTATATAATATTTTCATATATGTCAAATTTTCATATAATATTATTATATGATTGTTACACGCGTATACTATGTGTATAATATATGTATATTGTATAGTCTATTTTTGTTCGAATCGAGTTACTTGGGAAACTTGCTGTAGGTACTGAAAAGTGCAGTACAATATTTAAATTAAAAATTTATTTGCGTTTTTTCTACAAAACAAATTTTACATCAAACATAATGAATATATTGCTATGTACCTATACCTATTATAAATACACGTTTAATATATTTATACTTATAACAACTCAAAAGTCAAAACTTCAATTATTTTTCGATATAACTCATTACAAATCTTATTAATTCGTAACATTCTAGTTGTCTCGAAAAATATATGAATTGCCTCATCCCGTCCTTTTCAAAAATAAAAAGGTCAATTTATTCGAATAGTCAGGTACTTAAAATAGTTCAAATATACGAGTTATCTCTCAAAAATGAATACACGATTATTAGTTAATTGTTCATAAACGTATTTATATTTATTATTTAATATTACTTAATCGAAGTGGTATTTTACTGCAAATCGGGTGATATTTTTGATTTAAACCGTTCAAACGAGTGATAAGTCAGTTTTTAAGTGCAACCAAAAAAAGTACATCTAAAACGTATTGCAAATATCCCGAGGCTCAGTAAGCATAACCATGTGCCACTCAGAGATTACGTGGGATTGTGATTCGTGGCTATATTGTACACTGTATCATTATTTTTTTTTGTATGCTTTTCAATAGTTTTTGAAATCTGGATACAACTGGAGACCCTTTTTGGTTAAGATAAAAATGCGAGAGGCAACTTGTATGTAACTGGAAAGTAATTTGTATAGAAATTATCTGTCTATTTCATCTCGAGAGGCAACTATAGTACATCTCCTGTTCTTATTAAAAATAACAAAGAAAAAAAGATAAAAAAACCTTTCACAAGACATAAAATTATTTTTATTTATTTTAACTTTACTAAAAAAGGAATTGAAAAACCGAAAAAAAATGTTAAGTAGATATTATTTATTTATTTATTTCTTTTTGTGAGGTTCAAGTTCTGATGGTTAATATCTGCAGTGATGTCGAAAATATTTTTTTTATATAATTTGTGTATCCACAATAATAATGTATGAAAATAAGAAATGAATAATAAAATCTCATGAAAGATGGTGAAGATTAAGAGTCCGGAAATAAAATAAAACTAAATTTTGTAATTTTTATGATAAATATTTTGTCGTTCAGTTTTTGATTTTCATTATGAAATAAAAATGAATAGTAATTTAAAAATACTTAAAAACAATTTGATTTATCTTGAATACATTTCTGGTAAAGTACATAACATTTTGTTTTTAAGAGACAGATACAAGATACAAAATAAAGTATCTAGATACATATTAGGTACAGTTCTATAGGTTATATAGGTCATAGGTAAATATAATATGGTATAATTAAGTATATTATATTATAAGTATTTTACTTACACACATTTTAGCAATTTCATTAACATTATTTCAAAATATGATTTTTATCAAAAAGGACGCCTTAATAGTAGTATGGCCCCGAGATCCTAGGCGTATGGTTTCGTTTCTGAAGTCGACTACAGCAGTCGATTGCAGCAGTAGCTGCATGCAGCAGAAGTAGTAGTTTTATATCTGTAGTCGGTTTCATGCATCATGCAATACACAAATAAATTCAAAAAAACGTTTAACTAACCATCGAACATGGAGAATGTTAGACAAATAGTCCTGAGATATATCATTTAAGAAGAAGAACCTAATGGAGATATTGATAAAGCTGAAAGTATGATCAACTTAAATAATATCACGTCAAGAATTTTGATTTATATGGTTTCATAACCCCCATTTAGTTTTCAAAATAATTAATTAGTCTAATTTTTCAAAAAATATGCTTCATGCTGTTTTTGAAATGTCTATCACATACATAGATTACTTAAAATTTTCTTCGTTTCCATCCGAATATAAATTTCACAGTAAATATTATGATTATGCTTATTATTTACGTAATATTCAAAGTTCTCTTAAATAAAATGCTAAAAATCTAGAATCTTTACAAAAATTATTAACTATAAAATTACTTCTTTATTAAAAAAATATTTTCGTTTCTCAGCAAATGGCTTTTGCAAATATACATCTACTGTTACAATTAACTTTAAAAAATTAATTAAAAAATATTTTTCAAATAGTCAACCGACTGATATTATTTACACAGACTTTGAAAAAGTCTGATAGGATTGATCGCCAATTATTAATTCAAAAACCCCCAAAAAAAAGATTTTCCGACTTTCTATTATCTTGTCTTAATTCGTTCGTTAAATTTAAAAGTTTTATTTCAAACTTTATAGGTATTTGTTATTTTAGGAATTCTATAGGGAGATCAAATTTTTCACTTTTATTGAACTTTTATTTAATAATGATATCAAATAAATAAAAAATCAAAAAAATAAATAAATAATTCAATGATGTTTTTGTACACATTTTTCGTCCAGTTTTGGCATTATTAATAATTGACAACTTTATATGCGATATAATGTAATGCGTTCAGCGTTGTAAATAATTATTTCTTATGAGAATTATACTGTAGAATATTAACTTATTTTAGTCGTATATAAGGACCTGTTAAATATAAATAAAATAAATAATGTTTATAACCTCGAGAACTTTGTCTCGACCTTATAAACGCAATATTGACGTCCTTAAAAAGACATCAGCATACTATACGAGTATACTCTTATCTCGATATTCTCTACAGAGTTTCGGCCATCGGGTGAAAAGTTAAGCGAAAACGAGTTTCGTTGAGATAGATTTTGACGATTTCGACCTTCAAGTATACAACATTATTATATACAGTTGGTGTGTTTTACGTAGCCGTTGTAAGTACTTGTGCCATTCGCTTCACTAGTAAATAAGAAAAAACTTAGTAAAACATCAATAATAATGTATAGGTAATTTGATTAACAGAATATACCTATAATAGTTATTTATGAATGAAACATGTACACTGCGTTTATATTATACTCAATGTTTTTTTTTTTTTCGTAAATTTAAGTTCGTTGAAGATTCGGGGTTGTTTTGAAATAATTTTTCGAGACCTGCTATAGACAACTGACAGTTTTGAATTTTGTAAGGCCTAAGAAAAATGAAAAAAATTTGCCAAAAATGAACGTATTTATACTGAACAATTTATACTAAATAGTATAGGTCGGTGGAGAATCAATAATAATTGAGATATTGAATAAATATGGTTAGTTATAAATGGTTAGGTTTTAACTTAAAAAAAAATCTTGACCAGTTGAGGTTATTGAATTGAAGAAAATAGATAAACTATTTGGGGGTATTTTTTGAGTATGGCTGTTATTATAATAGGACTAGTTTTTTTTTTTATCAATTCACAATAAAACATTAAAACAATTTTCCTTTTTCCAATGTTTTAACTTTCAAATATGTATTTTCATAAGCTTTAGAACTACTTAATACAATGTTCGTAAATAACTTTTATTGCATTTATAAATTATTTATTAGTTATATTAAATATAGTTTTTTCAATAATAAAATAATAAAATTTAGTATATTGACCGTATGGAAAAAATTGGATGTACTACTAAAATGTTGTCAATCGTCATACATACTTTTGTTTGCTATTAAAATTGGAATTTTCTAGTTTTTAATTGTTTTTTTATCTCTGCTAATTAATATTAATTAGATTATCAAAATGACAATTCAAATACTTATTTAAATTATATACTTTATTGTATAATAAATGAAATAATTGAATTGACCAACCAATTAAATACCTTTTTATGAATAGTTAATCAAATTAACAAATAATAAAAATACAGAAATATACAAACAATATTTATAATATTATGAATATTAGTATACCTATAAAAATCCGTTCAATATTAAGCTCAAAGACAGTTACATTGCAGGTATACGTATAAGCTTAATGTTTTTAAAAATAAAATATGACTGCGAATATACTTACCTATTACTAAAAGTTTTTAAAATTTCCCTAAAAATCAAATTTATAAGAATCTTTATAAAATCGAAAATTAGAATACAATTTTATATTTTTATTTCGAGTTTTTAATAATTGAAATTTAATTATAGTGAACAATGGTCATTATTTTTTTATATATCTTTAATTTACTGAATATTAATTGAAAATTAATTTGATTTGTCAAAATATAATTCAGTGTAACACGTAGTATATACCTAGGTACAAATAATATTATAATACAATATTATACATATCAATTTATAAAATGTAGGTTTATAGTATAGAAGCAATTTTCAATTTTATCTATACTTTCATGTTTAGGAATTTACCTAATACCTAATAACGACAAAATATCTCTTGTAAAATATAACTCTAAACAAAAATATATTTTATTGATAATTTAATAACTCTATATATTTTTATTCAAGTATAATATGTAATTTTAAATGATAACCAAATGACAATTATAAACTATAATTAATAATTAATTATACAATTGTGTTGAATGCTCCTACTATTCATACAAATGGTATAATTATTGTAAAACGCGAAGTATAAAAAAACCTGTGTAAAAATGGATTTACACGAAAATAAAGTTTAAAGAAAGTTATATATAAATCATGTCTTGGCTAAATTATTCAATAACATTTTTCTTTCTATTTTATAGACTTAGGACTAACTACAATACAAAAAAGAAAAAGTTCATTTTAAGTTCTTTAACTGCACTTATCAGGAGAATAAGGTAAATTTAGTTATTCTACGTTTTTGGCAAAATATAATATATTATATTTGTTAGAAGATATTTTGAACGGTCGGTGGTCACCATAATAACTATTACTCAAAAATTTGCGGATCGCGATAAAACAAATAGTAAACGTTTAGTAAAAAAAATATACATATTATAATTTATAATACATATATATTTTCATACTCAGTGTATATTAATATGTGTATTTATGGTATACATTATAGTTTGTATGTATGACATATCCACGAATATATCAAATGAATAATTTTCTTAGCGAACTTTTAATTGTAGTTTTTATAAAGAAATTAGATTTTTTTCACTATTTTTTTTTTTTTGTATCTTCACAATACTATATTTTGTATGGTTTATATATCTATTTAGTATACCGCGGTACATTTTACCTATACCTATATACCTATAGGTACCTACTAACTTACCTATATTTAATATTTGATATTAAAAGTTCGACATTTTTAGGAATTATATTATAAATATAGACGATTAAAATAGTAAAAATTTGATTTTTAAAAGTTTACCGATATAATAATGTTAAAAAACACCCGATATAGGTACTGCAAGTATTTACTTAACTAATTCACAGATAGTAAGTAGATATATATATATTTTGTGTTTATATTGTTATGTTATTAAGAATAAAGAATCTTCTATAATATGTGTTTCACCAATTTACGAGTATAGTTACTTATATCGTATAATAACAATTTCAGTGAATTACTTCATAGCGTTAAAAAAAAAACAGTGAGATC
The DNA here is from genome assembly GCA_025469235.1 of Pemphigus obesinymphae. Taxonomy (NCBI): domain Eukaryota; kingdom Metazoa; phylum Arthropoda; class Insecta; order Hemiptera; family Aphididae; genus Pemphigus; species Pemphigus obesinymphae. The sequence continues at coordinate 15,461 of JAIPRL010006016.1, read as the reverse complement.
AAAATTCTTTTTAACGTCTATACCCATATTACATGTATTATTTATTTTTTGTTTGATAAATATATACAAGGTGATTCTGGATTCACGATCAGGCACACTTGCCACACTTTTAACCTTTAATTTTGCACGTTTTTAAAATATATTAAAATTTTTAAAACTATTTAAATTGTTATAGGGATTGTATGCATAACGAAATTAAGCTTCAGTTTAAAATTTGTAATGGATGATGTTCTTTTATTAAATACTTAGATTACATATCACTAGTTGGATCGTATACACTTGCTGTATTTGGGCATCAACCGCAGGGAATGAAAATAAATTAACTACCTTCATGTTTGGGAAAGAAAAATAAATGAACATCTAAAATAATTATATGGAAACGAAAATATAGTTACATTTTAAAAAACAAAAATTGTAAAAATAAACAAGTTAGGAAAGCTCACTCTGCGAGCGTACTAAATTCCCGATTTCTAAACGTATTTTAAACAACAATCTAAAAAAAGCCGCCGATGAGTAGGGAGTGAAAGCAGCATTTCGCTCGTTAGGCAGGACACTGTTGGTGGATTTATTGAATTTGAAAGTTGCAAAGATTAATCATTCCTTTCGATAAAATGATTCTGAATGAAGCTTCGGTGCATATAACGTATGAGTAGGTACTTATTACTATTAATATTTATATAGGTAGCAAATAAAAAATACGACGTAAATTTATATACCTACATAGTGCTATAAGTAGTAAATATTTAATGTAAATTTCTGGCATTATAATGGAGCCATTGAATTTATAAATTTAAATATAAATTTTCAATTTATAATAATTTGCAATCTTTTTGGTAGTTATACATATTATATATCACTTATATAGTCGGTAGCCATTACTAGTTTATTTGTTATTTTCTAATTTATAACAACTTTTCATATTGGATATTCATAAAAGGTGATTTTCGTTAAGCTTTTGAAAATTACTTTGAAAATTAAAAAATGATTTCAATAAAGTACAAACTAGAACGAATTTCCTTTCAAAAACCTCTATACTAGAAAACTCTTACTTTACTCTTGCCCAAAAAAGTGTATCTAAAATGTTATAAAACAAAACGAATAATATCTATCTTCTTAGTAGATAACCAAATCCACAAGGGTCCTCCTAACTATCTATGTAATAAATATTATAAAACGAATATCTCCCTAGTGTCCAAATAAATAAACTCGTAACTGGGTACTACAGTAACCATGACAAAATAAACATGTATTTCAGCAACTTTGTGATACTCACAAAATAATGTCTGTCAGCTTGCTCCTTATCAGTACATTTATCAATTATTGATCATATACCCATAGAATATCTATAAGTTCAGTTTATTTGATTAGTCATGTGATCAATTCTCGGCTAATCAAAAGTGGAATATGCCGAACGCCATATTTGAGCAGTCTGCTATTGGAATCGAAAAGTTGCTGACATAGGTACCTGTTTATTTTGTCATGCTAGTAACTACGGGCAGATGAATAGATAAACAACGGGGATATATAAGGTGTCTAGAATTATGTTTATAAACCTAAAACAATTTTTTTTGCTCAAAACAGCATTGTCGTAAATTAAATTTTATGGTTATATTTTTGAATGAATTTCAAGATTATAATAATGTATATAACTCGTATATATTATTTGTATTCTATGTATATATTACAGTGGCGTTTTCTCTGGGTATGCAAGTTGTGTGTTAACGCCTTAAAAAATCTACGTGTACAATGATTATTTTGATCTATTTTAAAAATAAAAAAACAATGTACGATTGTATACATAATATATAAATAATATCAAATATAGGTATAACGATTGTCATAGATCCATTTATTATTGGTAGGTATATTATGGAACGCAAATAAATATATTGAACTAACAAAACAAAACATACAACCGGTTTTTGCCTCGAAACTCGACTGCGGTGTGTTTACGTGTTGTAGGACGTTAAATATTTTGTCAACGGCTTCGTGATACCTTTATACCCATAATCGTATATGATCGTATTTCTATCGGTTAACTTCGGTATAGTACCAATACCTGACCAAGGTGTTAACTTTTGAAACAACGACTTGCCGGTTACGACTATGCCAAGTGCCATCGTATTGTTTTCAATTGTGTATATCGTAGCTACCCGTTTAAGACTTTATGCAGGTATAAGCATTGATTATGTATAATATCATTATTATCATGACAAAATAGATAGGTATCATCACAGAGTTTTAATACGCACAACCCGCTAAAATATTTCCTCACCGCACCAGTGTTGTAGTTCACCACTTCTTATTGGTCAATATTATCTCATGTATTCTTGCCTGTATTTATTTGTTAACAATTATTTAATAGTGCACATATAATTTTAATCAATTATATTTGATATCATTTATTATGATTTAAGTTATTATAATCCGTGTTTAATTGTTTGTTTACTTAATCACCATCAAAATTCAAATCCGAATAACAAAATATTGGGCCAATGAAAAGTGGTGAACTACGTTACAGGCCGGGTGAAGAGGAGATTCGCACACGGGGAAAAAATGTATCAACTGTGATAATACCTATCTATTTTGTCATGATTATTATAATAACATAATCAATGGTATAAGGTAGTACATTGAACATATGAGTACAATGTTCACTTCTGTGGCAAACTATATAGTTTATCACACAACTCGAAAGTATATTATACTGTATATATTATATTTTATTTTACCTGTTATAGGTACCTATTATTGAGTTCAGAACATGCAAAAACGTCGCATATTATAATATATTTTGTGTATGTATATTTTTCTTATGTAAAAGGGGGAGGGTGCATTTCTATTATACGTTAACGCCCAATATCCAAAGTCAGGAAACGCCACTGGTATATAAGTATAGATGGGATTTTGAAAGATGAAACTTTTTTAGTGTCGACCCACTTCTAATCTAAAAATAAAAGTCACAGATCATTGGTAATGGTATTTAAAAATGCTTCTCATTATTCTTTAGGTTTACCTATATAAATATAGTTTTGAATTTTGATGTTCCATATATATATAATAATTAATAACATATTTAACGGCGTTTGTCATTTGCGCATCATTAACCGTCCAGGTCAAAAATTCGTCATACAAACGTCCTACGAATTTTTCAACAAAAGCAATGTGTAAACGGCCTATAAAAAGGTCATTTTTAACAACAGCGATGCGCAAACGTCCTACGCCTATATTTAAGTGGGTATATTTTAAATAATATTTATTCAGTATTTTTTTATACATTTATTTTGTTAGGGTCACATATTTTTCTGAATAAAAAATACACACAAAGGTAACAGATGGTTGTGTAGGGTATTCGATAAAAAGATCACGAAAAATACAATATCTTATGTATTGTAGTATAGGTATTTGTTTATTTAAATATTAAAAATACATTTCCGTAATGGGTTTCCGTGCGGTCTACATCGCCACGGATATTATAGATGGCAAAGCGGTTGTCGTGAGTCATAAAATGTATATAATATATATTTTTTACTCGGAGAACTGAAAATCGATTTTTACCCGTATTGTTTCTATATATTATATCGATTAGAACTGGATTAACTTAACCTAATCTAACCTCATCAGACACCTGATTATCAAAGCCTTAAGGGGTTCTATGTAGGAAATTAAAAAAAAAAATTTTAATCAAACAAATTAAAAATATTTAAATATATCTAAATACCAATTCAAAAATAAACTCATGTTAGTACCATTTTTTATTGTTGGGTAATCATGGTATTTATTAAAATACACGTTTCCGCAATTCAAATGACATATAGAACTTCAAAAGAATATAGAAACAAAATCTACCACTGTTTGAAATATGAAAAGTTAAACTATGTTTTGTTGGGAGCTGATTTTTGAAAACCGTAATAACGAATTAATAACATGGCGTATTAGCATAGAAAAAAACATATTCGGTAAATATTCAATTATATATTGTATAAAATATAAAATATAATTTTGAAAATCTAATTCTAAACAAAACATCGAAAACGTTTTCATCTTTTAAATTTCTTAATGTTTATTTTTATTGTAGGAATGAGTATATATAAGAGGTAATATAGGAGTAGCTTTGATAGTTGACAAAATGAGGGCGAAATAGATTGAGATGGCTCGGACACGTATTAAGGAGGGAAGAGACTGAGGCAGTAAGATTAGTAAAGGAAATGTATGTTGATTGAAAGAGGAGGAGAGGAAGACCAAAAAGTAGGTTAGGGATGTGATGGTATGTGATATGAGGAAGGTGGGGGTTAGAGTTAAATGGAAGTGTAGGACCAGGGTGGCCGACCCCAAATAGTTGAGAGAGAAGGCGAAGGAGAAGATGAAGAAAAATAATGTTTATTGTAGACTTATTAGTATGATTTGAATTACGAAATTTTTTTAGTGTAGCGTCCTCTTAATTTAATTTTATAATAAATACATTTTTAAGAATAACTTAAACAATTTGTGGAAACATTTTGAACAATAGATATTGTTATATACAGAGGCGTTCTCAGGATTTTTCGATAGAGGGGGATATAAAAAAATTTATTGCAAAATGAGTCGTAGGGGTTACGCTCCCCTTTCATTATAATTTAATATACATATATAATTAAATATATATTATTATTAATAAATACAAATTATATATTTAATTAATTTATATATATTTAAATAATTTTTTAACATCATTAATAAATCTACAAAATTATATTAAATTTCCTAGACTTTTAAGCCAAGACATCAAGATCTACTTTGGGGTCAATATGTATTTGGATGCCCAATAATGTTGACGGTCCTTAAAAATTACGTTAAATTAGAAAAAATAATAAGTCATTTAGGGTCGTTTTTACAATTCCCAACTAAATTGTATTTAATTGTTAGAAAACTACCTTTATAACGGAAATATTTTACAAACGTATAGGAAATAATAAAATAACAAATAAATCGTCATGGTTACCTATATGTACCTACGTATATTTGTTTTAAATAATTATTATATTGAACGTCGCTCAGAATCGTTTTTTGAATGCAATGATTTATCTATTCTTTTAATTTTAAAATAATAATGATACATCATACGACTTTTATAAATGTAATATTTTTAAATATCAAAAATTAAAAATTATATATTGTAACTATATTTATTAATTCTCTGAGTACAAATGAAAAACAAAATGAAACTGAAAAACGTTTAAAAAAAATGTCTAAATTTGTATAAATTTAACATAGCCTATACTCTATTGACATAATTAGGTAATAATATAATTTAATAATATACATCATATTATATTATATTGATTCTAAATGAGTAATAACAATAATAACCACCTACCTATGTATTAAGCATAATAATAAAAAGTACATGTATCCATTTGTTTATAATTTATGTATATTATATAAAATCAATAGAAATTAGCTCCTCTGTCAAGTAGGCTGCGCCCCTAGTGGAATTTTTAACTAGTGTAATCGTGTAATAATCATAATATCTTAGGCGGGCGGGGAAAACTCCTTATCAATCTACCTTGTTTTTGATAATAAAAATAAAAACTTCCAGCCGGAAAATGTTAATAAGTAATGATCACGGTTGATCGTAAATGTTTCTCAATCCTTCTAAAACAATTTTTAACCTATTTGTAGCCAACTTTTTAGAATTTGTAACCTCACCATTTTAGAGTTATGACCACTTTTATCATGGAAGGGCAGTTCCTCCCCAAGTTTTTCAATCAAAAATCACTCAAAACAATTTATAACCTTATTTTCTTAATTTGTAACCTATTTGAAACTCACGTTTTATAATTTGTAACCTCATTGTTTTCGAGTTATGAGCAAACTTACCTAGTTTAAATTAGTATTGGCTTAGCTTAACTATTAATCGTTGGTTTTTATAATTACTGAGTTGGGTATAAGTTAATATCTTTATTAATTTTTCTTATTATTAGAAATTATTGTAGCTATTTCATATTTAAATATTCGTAGAATGGTAGCCCAAATATGTACCGAACACTTAATATTAAACAAGTTAGGAATGCCCACTCTGCAAGTGTGCTATATTCCCGGTATCTAAACGTATTTTAAAGAATAATCTAAAATCATAATAATTTCATGATATAATCTTACATATAATAAAATGCTAACTTCGAAAACAATTTTTCCATGAAAAATACAGTACCTACTATTTATTATTTAATTTTGGCCCGTTTTCGCGATCGCTTGTCTTTTATTCCTTATTGCTTTACTACCTTTATCGTTTTCAAACTATTCTCCGGTCGTTTTGAGATTTTTACGTGGTTTGTTTCTTTGCGTTTTCGCCTTTTCTCCGAGATTTTGACGCTGGGAAGAAAAAACGTGTTTTTCAACTCGCCAACTTTCCATTATCACTCAAAATTTTTTGCGTCGTTGTATTATCACTTCGAACTTCCAAAATTGACTTTAGCAACCTTTCGCCACGTTTTTCGACGCTACGGATGTTGAATTTGTGTTTCCTTGACGTTTTAAAGCCCGACTGAATGTTTCTTTGTCTATTTTTTTGATTATGTAGCTTAGTGGGAGCGAGGATGTACTTTCGATACGGATACGCTGGTTTCGAATCCCACTCTACCGATCCAATTTTTTTACGAATATTTTTATCCGAAATCATAATATATATTCTTATCACTGTAACTTTTATGATTTATTATTTCTTATCTTGTTTTTTCGTTTGTTTAAATTATAATTTTTAAACTACCATGATTTAGAGAAGATTAGGTTATAACACTAGACCTGTAAAATAAACAAAAACAGACGATGTTCTTGACGGCACTTTTGTAGTTCAAACGAATTCCACCGGTAGCATCCATTAATCCAAAGATTATAATTTCTTCAGTTACATTGCATTTCATGCAATATTTTATTTATATTTTCTATTGTATTTAAATTTTTTAATCTCAATGTAGATATTTTAATATGTTCCTATTCTCAAAATTGAAACGTTGATATTCAGACATGGATGACAGAGGATTTTCAAAAGATTATTAATTATTAGTGTTGTAAAATTTCCGAAATGTAATATTTAAGAAATTTCTAAGGAAAAATTTCTGAAGTTTAAAAGTTAAAATGTTTTTTTTTTAATAGAGCTTAATTTTTCAACAAATCAAAGTTAAGCTAAGCCAATTATAATTTAAACTAGTTAAGTTCGCTCATAACTCGAAAACGGTGAGGCTACAAATTATAAAAGTTGATTTCAAATAGGTTATAAATTAAGCTTAAAAGGTTATAAATTGTTTCGAGCGATTTTATGAACTTTGGGGGCTAATTTCACACATAAAAAATCGTCAACTCAAAACTAGTGAGGTTACAAATAAATTACAAATTAAGAAAATGAGGTTACCAATTGTTTTGGAAGAATTGAGTAATATAGGGGGGGCTAATTTCACACACGTTAAATCCTAAGTCATAGGTATTCAAAATGTTTTATCATAAATATAAGTTGGATTTTATAATAAATATACATAATTTGTATTGCTAATTGTGTGTAGAGTGTTGTTAGTTTTACAATGATAATTTATAATATTTTTTTTTAGAAAACAATTATTATGAGATAGTAAAAACAAATTTCTTGGGCATTTAAGTGATTTTTATTCAACTAGGATATTTTGTTCAGTTTTGGAATTTCAGTTTCAGAGGATAATCAATATGTCCTAGTGAGATATATTGTTGGGAATATATAGGAATAAAGAATTCTCAATAAATGGAAGAAATTGTACGTGGACCCAGGTGCGTCTTCAGGTCAGTTTTATAAGAGGGGTAGACGATTTTCCTCATAAATATATATATGTGGGTAATATACAATTTTAAAAAAAAGAAACAAATACGGGCACTGTCTAAACGGTACACGGTGCCAGTAGAATACCGCCTTAATAATAGTCACTCATCATTGTATTATACTCACAGCGCCTATCAGTTTAAGGGACTTGAGAATGAAAATTGTTTATTATTGAATTTCTGATTATACATTTATGATAAGATTATCGTTAAATTTGTGGACCATAATATCTTGTTTTGATATTATGAGTGTTAGAAAAACTTTATAGTATTTTTTTTTCATAGTGGTCGGTAAGATTATGGGGAGGGGTGATAGGGGTGATCGCCCCCATTGTCCCCCAAAAGTATGCACTTGCGTGGAACTAAATATCCCATTTCGGATTTCAATGTGTTAGTTTTACATAAGAATTTAAAATTTTTTTCAGTTAAAACAGTAGTTAATTATAACTAGGTATTAACTTAATTTGAAAATTTTACGTATGAGTATAAACGAACAGTACCTATAATACATGTATATGATTTTAATATAACGATTTCAACGTTTAATATTTTGTGGGAAAAATACGCCATTTTATAGAAAAATTTCGAACAACGAAAATATAATAAATATATATAATACTATGATAGATGTCTCGGAGATATATTATTAAATATTGTACTTTTAGAATAAATTTTACGTCAAACGTATTATTTTAACATTAGTTGATACTCACAACCACAGCGGCACATATACCCTTGTAACGTGTTGCCTCGAAAACATAATATAATAATAATAATAATAATAATAATAATAATATACAGCTATTGTTATACGAGAATTGGAATACACATTTTTTCATCTTATTGTTATTTGCGATTTCAATAGTCAACGCATAATATAATATAATATAATATGAAAGACAAAAATCTACATTATTACCTTGAATACACTTGCTACGCTCGAAAATGTTAAAAAGTTATTCGTTTTAAATCTTATTTAGGAATTTTTCTAGTTTATTAAATAGGTACCTACATAATTGATAATACACTATAAATAGTCAGTATCTGCTTATTGTAATATATAACCACATTTTGTGGCTGTATTTTACGATTATTTAAAAAAAATAAAACGTTCACGTCGTGTCAAATATCACGTGAGTATATATTATTTATAAAGAAAAACTTTAATTAGATAAGATTATATTATAATACCCGTTCAATAATATGGACATATGTATATGTAAAGATGGACAAGTTAACGAAATACATATTAAATTAAGTTTAAAAAAATAATTTTAAAAAATGTCATACTCCTATAAATATATATACATATATGTACATGAGTATATAAAAACCGTCCAGGTATAAATGGTAAAAGTTGAGCCCTCGGACAAGATATATAGTGTATATTATTATTATTTTAAATTTGAAAACAAAGATAAATCATTGCATTCATAAAACGATTCTTAGCAGTTTTGTATAATATTATAAAATGTAAAAAAAACGGGATCTATAACAACTTTTTTTTGTTATTTTCCCATTCATAAAAAATTCTCGGTAATAAAATATAGTTTTTCTTTAGGTAAAAAAAAAAAATGTGCTTATCGAACAGTATGAGTGGGAGATGTATGAGTACATTATTCTCTAAGAAAAAGTGCTCCAATCGTGAAATTTTTATCCATTTTTCGGTAAAATAATTAGTAAAGAGATCATTTTTCGATTTTCCCACCAATTTTCATAAGTGGACTAGAAGCGACAATGCGTTCTGTTTCTCTCTATGACACACACGTAACATAGTAGTTTAGACATAATCTACTTCTAACGTACCGATTGATCTAGTAATGCGATAAGGATTCTGAAACTAATTTACATTCGTTTGAAGTTTTATCGAGGACGGCTTTCCCACTTTTTCGATTTTAGTCCTACTAAAATGAAGTTAATACCATTGGACATAGATTTAATAATTGTCATATTAACATTTTATGGAAAGAAATTTAAAAAGTGGGAAAGTTTTAAGAAGACTTTATGACAAATTTAGATCTATTTTTAGAAATATTACAGCATCAGTTGGAACGTTGGAAATGAAAATCGTCTAAACTGCTATGTTACGACTTGCGAGTGATTGAGAGAAACAGTTATAATCTATATTATTGAAATACCTTCCAATACCGCTAAGCGTAGGTAAAGGAAAGCTACCTTTTATAACCGAAATATTCTATTAATACAGGGAAAGAAACAAAATAACAAAATAAGTTGTCAAGGTTATCGATTTTTATATCGATATATATAATTTTTATTTATAAATATTTTATTAATAGTTTCTAGGAGGATACTGGGATAGAAAACGGAAAATCTAGCAAGTCTGTCCTTACTGTTCGTTGCTGTGGTTAGCAAAATCAATATTAAAATTTTTTATTCGTTTTGTTGGTTTTTTTGATTTCTATAAATAAGCATAGTAGGTTAAACAAATCGTTTTCAAATTTTTTATGAAATTATAGTTTATTGTTAAAAGTACGTTTAGAAACCGTGAATTTAGCGCGTTTGCAGAGTGCAGGTTTTCCGAAGTCGTTTTGTATTATTATTTTTTATTTGAATTATTCCGACAAATAAACTATCTAAAAATTGAAAATTCTGTTACTTAATTTTCTAAATGCTAACCTTCTAAAAGTTGTTTTTCTAAAATGTATAGGTACTTTATTATCCTTGAAAATTATATATAATATATTGTATTATATTATAATATACCTACTTAATAAGTATGTTATGTAATAATAATAATAGTAGTAATACAATGTAATATATAATTTAATATTAATATTTATAATTTATATTTACTAATAGTTTGCAGCATAGTAAACAATCATGTACTCGTATATATGTATTATGTGGACTAATTTTTGTAAAAGTTACTTGTTTATTTTAGTTATCTATAGGAAAGTGAAGTTTTTTTTAATAATTTAAAATGTTCAATAATATAAACTATTATTTGTATCGTGAAATTTGGCCATATTTAATGATAATATATTTAATTAAAATGTTTTAAATTTCAAGTTGAAATTACTCGGATATGTCATGTTACAATAGTATTATAATATTTGTGGTAATAATTATTATTGTTTGGAATATTAAATTAGCACAACTCATGGAATCCGTTCAGGGAAGGAGGCATATTCTTCTTTGATGAAATATAATTTTACATTTCTTGAATATTGTATGAAATAAATTGTCAAAACATTTATATTAACAAAAAAACGTAATAATATGGAAATGAGCATAAAATAGTTATCATTGTATAGATAGTGCCTAATTTAATAGACAATTGTAGGTTATAAAATAAAAGATAAGACTTTATTAGATGCCATAATATGTTATAATTACAGAATTTGGAAGAATAAAATTGAAGAAATTATATGTAATATAGTAATGTACATATAATATACTTATTTGTATTTACCTTTATATAATAATCTTTTCATTTTTATGGTATTATATTTATTGATTTATATTTTTTTTTATTATCTAATTATTAACTCTCAACATAAAATATGAACACACGTACAGACTACAGAGCCATTCTTTTAATTTACTGATCCATTTTTGCTGTCAAATTTTGTGTTTATGACTATTTTTAAAAAATTTTATTTGAAGTTATTATAATTCTTATAAATTATTATAACCCAAATCACAAAAATAATACACTTTTAACTGAAATACGTATACGCAGATAAAAAGTGTATTATTTTTGATTTTGGTTTATAATTATTAATATATAATATTACCGTTACAAGTGCTCAAGTACATTTTAATATTATAATTACTCATTTTCACAATCAAAGCTTATAAATGTATACATATGTTCATCGGGAAGTACGTAAACTAATCTTCTGCTATTTAGTCTGAAAACAGAAAAAATACGTGGTGTTCCAACAGCTAGCTTATATTTGATTCTTATATAGAATTTCGTCAATCATGATGTTTTGTAATTTTTTATTTAAATCATTTAATATATTAAAAATACGAAAATCAGAGCCATCACTATAATAATAATATGGCATGTGAGTCTCTCGCCCGGGGGGGCCGCATGCTATAAAAGAACGTCCCGCGTTAAGAGATATCGTCAGACCAGACTTACGTACTTTTTCCCTCAACGACTAACCTCGCCTCAAGCCTCGTATCCCTATAGAGACGAAAATGTTTAAGTCGACCTTGGTGGATAAAATAGTTTATTTGTATATAAAATTTCAAGATATAAATATATAAATCAAGTGATCGTGTATTCACTTCTATCTGACGTTTGTAGCACGACAGCTATGGTATCCATATAATATTATGATGCAGTTTTCGACAGTATCTTTAAACAAATAATATATACCATATGGTTAAATATAATATAATTCATATTGTCGTTGATACGAATAAACATCGTGTACGCGTGCAATTTACAAAAATGACGTTTTAAAAATAAAAAAATAACTGCACGAAAAAACCTCCGATAGGTACATTATTGTATGCCATCTCCTTCGTAATTTAATGAATAAAATAGAAAATAAAATATTATTTGTGTGCGAGTTGTACATAATATATAGTACTATAAACTGTTTTTGGAATATTTCTATCGTTTCCCATGTGAATATACAAAATATAAATGTGGTCAAAATTACGTTGGAATAACAAAAAGTTTTCTAAACAAAGAAGAACTGAACTGAAATTTATTTAAACAAATACCCTCGATTAGTTCAATTTTATTTTTATATAAAGTCTATTGTTTAATATGATTTATTATTTTTAATACATTTTTTAAACCTTTTATCAGCATCACACGGTCCTGATAGGAACATTGTTTAGGAAACTTCTTATACTTTCGATGAGCGGTTTTGTGATTATGTTAGTCGTAAATGACTATTTAGTGATAAATAGCCATATAAAAAGTATACGGGGGGGGGGGGGCACCATTACACGCTCTCAAATGCACATTTATTGTAAATGACATATTTTGCGATTTTGAAAAATCCTATAATTTTCACTCACGATTTTAATTTGAAGAGCGCATCATTTTTCTGATTTTAATTCTGAAAAATTTATCCAATTCTCTATAACATATACAAGAAATTTACGTTACACTTTAAAAATTATATTTAATTAATAAAATATATATTTATTTATTTTAAAATATTTAAACCACTTTAATTGAAATATGAAATACGAAAATGAAAAATGTAACAACAAAGTTTCCCCCGAGTAAGTAATGAAGAATATATATATATATATATCTGATTTCAAAATTGTTATCTGAGTGTGCCCGACTGTTAAAATTCAAAAGAGTAGTTCTTGACCAAAAAAACGGTTTTAAAAAATGGTTTGATACATACATACATACATAACATTTATTTATAAAACTTACATCATAACTTATATATAAGGGGGTATATTTTTATAGCATTCACTTTATTGACCGATGGGTATAATGTATACCTATTTAGTTTTTATATTTGTATTTAAGCCATTACATTACTTAAAATAACAATTTATATAGTAACCATTTTTTACATTTTAGATACTGGGTAGAGCGAAGAAACTATATTGGCTTTACAATAATGTTTTTTTTCTTCTGTGAATAACATTTCGACTAAAAGACTTGCTACAATCCTTATATATGTATACCCATTATTGGTAGAAAATGCGATCAGGAATGTACTTAGATGCGTAGGGAAAAATTAAAACAATAGTAATTAAAAAACGAGTTATTTCTAGTAATTTCGAGAAAAATTGGTTTAGAAATTTAAAATTTTTACACAGTAGGGGTATCTATATATATTTTAATATATAAGTATTAGGTAAAACAAAAAGATGGCATTTATTTGTATTTTTAATACAAAATACAAATATTAAAATTAAGTAATTTTTGATTATTACTTATTATATTTTCCAATATAAAAAAAAAGTCAATATTATAAATTAGAATATAATAACAGCATTTTTGGTAAAACGAAAAAACGAAACAAAGTAAAACAAGAAAAAGTAATTTTTTCACTTTATGAAACATTTTTATAATTTTATAATTAATAATATTTTGACTTTTCAAATTTTTCTCAAAATTGATTTTAACATCATAATATTAGGTAGGTACCTAGTACCTATAATCTGTATACATATTGTTTAGAAAATATTATTATTTAGATATAGATCAATAGATAACGGAATAGAAATGTATCAAACTAAGATAAATTATATGCAATTTTTTTCATAGATAATTTTTAACATTGATAGGAACTAGGAATAGTATTGAAATTCAAAAATAAGGATTTAAATATGAAATATCAGGAGTCAAATTTTTTGTTTATACAATATAGGTAATTATACTAAAATACAACCTCTATATGATAATACTTTACTGATAACACAATTTTAATTTTAAATTGTCTTCTAAATACGAGTATAAAACGTTGGACACTGTAGGTTTTCAGCATATTTTATACTATTGTTTTTAATCCCTTCGGAAAAATTTTAAATTATGATAATAATTACATAGTAGAGTAATAGATATGTGTAATTTGGTTTTTATGAAAATCCTAATATTTTATTATTCCGCAGGTCCTATATTTAATTGTTAGGGTAAAATACAGGTATTCGTTAAATATATAATATATATATATATATATATAGGTACGTCCTGTCCTAAGAGGAGAATATTTCCAATTATTTATTTATTTATGGACATTAAAAAATGTACATTTATATTATTTATAAAGCTTAAATTATGTGTATTTTCATTGGCATATAGAACGTTGTTATTATAGGTAGGTACTATAACATTATAGATTGGTAATATAATTTATTGCATGACAATGTATTGCGTAGGGTCTTTTAATTCGACCTTCAACTTTCAATAAAGATCACCCTTATACATTTATAGATAATATAATATTTATCAAAAAAAAAAAAAATAATAATAATATAATTTATATACCTATTTATATATATTTTTAAATATAATATAGAAATTATAACGACAACTAAACGTTCTATATAGTTATTGATTAATTAAGCGTTATAATGTGTATAAAACGGAAGACACAAGATAAAATATATTATAGAGATCAATAAACACTCGAATACGGACATGTTGACATGTTATATTTAAAGAAAAAAAAATTTTTCATAGGAAAAAACAAAAACAAATTGCAAACAGAAATTCATTTTTAATTTTATAATCGGTTTTAATTTTTAAAACTGATTTCTAACACAAAATTTGTGTAGATATAATATGTATTAATAAATATTATTATTTAATTATGAGCAATGGGTCCAAAACTAGTCTAGGACCAGTCCGCAATCGCGGACTAGCGGTCCGGGCCAGTCCGCACCTGGATACCCGGTACATATTATTGATATATTATATTACAATGATTTGATGATGATGAATGGTTGGAGAGGTGGGTAGGCAAAGCCCCCACGAATAAAGTTGAGTTTAATCATTGTAAAGAACGCTAATATTTTTAAAGTCTTTCTTTTATTTTTCCAATTTAAGGATTGATTATAATTATCAAAATTATTCAACATAACACCAAAGCTATTCAACAAACTATCAATAAACGTATTGAAAATAAAATAAGTTTACTCTTCCATATGTTCATCAGGCTTATCAATATTTGTTTGGT